>BMAV01024744.1:0-39196 GCA_019973955.1 Trichonephila inaurata madagascariensis
GACCCCCCCAAGGCTTCGCGGCCCCACTGCATATGGAATCTGAATTCAAAGGGAATTTTTTGAGAAGATAAAAAACGCAAGTTTTTTACGAAAAACCCTGAGTGAACTGTCAAAAGTAAATAGCTTGTTTTTCCTCCCCCAAAACTCAATATTTTTATCTGAAATTATGTAAAAAATAGCGAAAAACCGGACGTTATAAGGTAGGGTAAATTGGGCCCCACAGGTTTTTTGGCCCCAAAAAGCCCAAACCCGATTCATTTTCTTCGTAAAATCTTATTCCCGGCATTTTCCCCAAAAAACTGGGAAATTGGGTTTTTGCATCCCAAACTGGCAACAGGCAAGATGATTTTTCCGGTTCGTCGTTCATGTTATCCCTAGACCAGTGTTTCTCAAATTTTCAATACTGGCCCCCCCCTTTTCAATCACAATTTTTATCCGCGCCCCTTATACATTAATAAATTACTGAATGCAATAATAATGCCCTTTTGAACAAAAGCTCAATACACCATCTTAATTAAAAACCCTCAAAAATAAAACAAAATAAAATTTTGTATATGTTACTTTTAAGAAAAAAAAAAATAAATTAAGTAATAGGATAATTATTATGTTTTTTTTTCCTTTTTTTGTTTTTTAAATTGGAACATATTAAAATGGGTGGCTGCTTAGAAGACTAAATATAGATATCGCTAAATATCGAAAAAGAACTCAGAGGGTCAATTTAAAAAAAACTTTGAAAACTTTTCCTGCAAGACAAAACGGAAGTCGCTAATATTTATTAAACTTTTTTAATTCGTATTAAAAGATAATTTTAAATTTTTTTATATGTTCCCTTTTATAAGTAATATATATTTTAAGAAAATTATATATACTTTTAAGTAATAGGTTAATTATTTTATTTTCTTTTCAATTTTTTAAATTGAAACAGATTGAGAAATAATTTTTAAATTGATTTATTTCCTTCAAGATTAATTTCTAAAAGTACAAATGTCTTAAAATACCCCCAATCTATTTGCTCACCATATCCATTACTCGGCATCCCCCGGAACGTTCATGTGGTCTGGGAAACCAACAGACGTCTGCATAAAAACATGTTGCTGATTTCACAATTCTAGTCGTTTTGGGCCAATCGATTATACCAATCTTTTTTTGAAGTACATTTAAAATTTCCCCGGGTTAATTGTAATTCACGGTATTAAGTATTTAGGGCGGGGGGTTTAAAAAACAAAATAGATATTTTTTTAAATCACAGGACATTCGACGATAAAAAACATCAACAAGTACACGACGAGGGAAATTTGATTAAGTTACGAATGGGTTGGGGATCCATTTTAAAATACTTCAAAAGGGGGGTTTCAACTGCCGAAAAAGAGATCTTCATAGATTTCACACCCAGTGAAAAATTAAAGGCAATTTTGTAAAAATCACCTTTGAATTCTGAATAGAGGTGGATGCTGAATTTTCTGCACTAAAAACAAAAGCATTTCTATCCTATTACCTTTTTTAACAGATCCCTTTTGGAACCCGGGATTTTTTGATTGTACTTTGAAGACAAAATATAGATCGGCTAAATATAAAAAAAATAACTCTGAGTGTCAATTTCAATTTTACCCTTTCCTTTTTGTTTTTGCTCTAAGAAACCCCGGGAAGTCACAAAATTATTAAACTTGTTCTTATACTGGTGAAGTACCCACTCTTAACACGAGTTTATTTTTTTAAAAAATGATAATATATTATTCGATATAATGCAATTGTAAGGAGAGAAAAACCGGCATACAATGTATACAAAAATGTAAAATGATTTATTGAAATAAATACTCATATTATAAAGGGTTTTTGGAACTGAAATTTTTAACCCTAAATTTGATTTGAATAAATGTTAATAATAAAAAGAATATAAAATTTAATGAATAACAATTGGTATTTTTAATATTTAAAGCGAAAAGCCGGATCAGGTTTTCCTCGATACTAACGTTATTGGCAGGGAGTGATGCACCCCCAATTTTTTTTTTTTATAATTATTTTAATATACATGATAAAAAAACACAATTTCAGTGAATAATTTAACTAAGAGAAAATATACTTACCTATTTCCGGTTTTTTTTTTGCTTTTATAATTTGGGAAAAAATCAATAAAAAATGAACTAAATTTTTCCCAAATGTGGTGACCTTTAAAAAAGGACAATCACACACTTTTGCTAACATTCAAGGGGAAAATTTTTTGAAGCAAAAACTGTCACATTTGTTCTCGTTTTTTTTAATTTTAATGTCCTTTTTATGATCGACAAATATCCTGTTGAACTTTTACTTGCTTGTGTCTTTTTGAGAGGGTGAAGTGCATTTTGCGGTACAGTTATGGCTTCTATTTTCTTGATAAAGTTCTTTAAAGTAGCTATTGAAAAAATTTTTCCCTTTTGTTTCATGTTTTTGTTTTCAAATTTACTTCGCTAACATGATTAATATGCATTTTTCAGCAAGTGTTTCCCTTTTTTTGATCAGCTTCAATTTTCCTTTTTAAAAATCCGATCCCTTTTTTTTTTGATTCTTCATTTGCATTTATAAACCATAATCAGTCGTACAACATCACAATTAAAAAAACCCGTTATTCATAGGGAAAAAGCAGCAAACCCCAAAAAAAATTTTTTTAAAAAAAAGTGTCGTGCCGGGGGAAATCGGGCAAACAAGTGCCTTAAGATTCTAAAAAAAAGTTTGCCACCCGGAGAATTTTTATCAATTCATTTTACCCTTAAACGTCATATTAGAGGGTTCTTGTCAAAGGGCACATTGGTGCAAATAAACAGTTTTTCCCTAATTTAAAGATTTTTGCATTATATGTTTCAGTATACCATAAAAAATAAATCTTGGCCAATTTAAACCTTCAAAGTGCTCAAATGTTATCCATGTATCAAAAAATCTTTCACATTGTGAAAAAGTGCAACAGAAATTTTTATAATTTACAACTTCCCTAAAAAAAGGGATCAGTATCCATACCAGTAAGCAAAACCAGCAAAAGTAATATTTTTTTAAATTAAAAAAAAACGTAATAAAAAAAACTCTCATCGTGGAGAAAAAAAAAACAAAATAATTTTTTTTTGGTTTTAGATCAAAAAATATAATGAGCGTTCAAAGTAGAATCTTTATTTTTTATGACCTTTTTTCACCAAATGATATATATAAACATATCAATTTAAAACTTTTTTTTTATTTATCAAAAATATTTTTTTTTTTTTCATTGTAAATTAATTTTTTTTAAACCCTTTTTTTTTGTTGCCCCCCGCGCCCCAAAAGGGAGAAACACTGGCCCGGACCTATAGCTACATCCTCATAATTCACTTTTGTAAAAAAATATACAATCAGTCGATTCGTTTGGGGCCCAGGTTTTTTAGGTTGTGGGTTATGCCATTTTTGTTGGATTACCGTTTGACGAGATTTGACAAAGCTTAAAATAAAGTTGCAATAAACAGGCCCTAGGTGGGGCTAGACCCAAAATGTCTTAAACATCACGTGTAGATCCTTTTAAAAAATATCTTGATCAAATTAACTTTAAACTTTTTATAAGTTTAATCTCATCCTACCTCAATATGTTAAAAATATATATTGAAACTTTCGATTAAAAAGAGAAAAATAAAAAAAGGGTTTTTAAAAAAAAATAAATTTTGTAAAAAAATTTTGTTGTATTGTAAACATTTTTTCATGTTAATATAAAGGGATCAGTCCCCCCCTTTGTTTTTTTTAAGTTTTTAAAGAAGGGGGGAAAAATTGGTTGTGTTGAAGAGGGTCAAATTTTTGATGCCTCAAGATGTTAAAATTGAAAATAAATTACATAAAAAAATTTTCATATCACCTCAAATTAATAGTCCCCAGCCCATGTATCTATTTTTTAAATTTTTTGACGAGTAAAAAACATTTAAAAATCCAAAGAACAAAAAATTATTTTTATTTTTTATTTTTTTTTATGATTTGTTATACAAAAAAATACGCATGAATTTTTTTCCATAAAAAATAAATTTTTTCAAAAAGTTAATATTGCATGTAAAATGATTATTTTGTTACCGACACTTTTTATGACAAAAAGGGGAAAGATTGGGGGATTTTCAAGATAGTCAGTAAATTTTTTTGAGCCGGGAATTCTTTCCCGCGCTACATCAAAAAATTCGTCTTGTGTTTTTTACTAATAGGAAAACAGAATTACTTTTTTTTAAAACCCAAATAAATGAAAAATGTTTTTTCCCAAACAGCGTTTTTTCAAACTTTAGGGCGCAACCCCCCGTGGGGGGCATGACAACTCTACGAGGGGGCCGGGGCATTTGAAAAGTAAAACAAAAAAAAATTTTTTTTAAAAAATTAATTTTCTGAAAGTAAACAAACAAAAAATATTTCTGACATAAAAAAAAAAATAAATTTACACTGGGGTATTAAAATTATAAATATATCAGTGCTACACAATGTATTTTTTAATTTAAATTTACCAATTTCCAAAGAACAAGTTTAATAAAAATGACCCATGGAATTTTTCATATTTAAAAATTCCAAAATTAAAACCTTTTTCTTGGGTAATTGATGGTTTATAAAATCCCTTTTAAATGCCGATTAAAAGTTACGGGGAGAAAAAAAAAAAAAACCGAAAAAAGAGCCTCTGAAATTGAGTAAATTAACGAAAAAACTGTGAAGGTTCTTATGCAGTTCCAAAGCTGGGAAAAACTTCATGGGTAACAGAGCACAGAAAAGATCGTACTTCAAAAAAAACGTAAGTGGTTTGGGGAAATTAGCGCACTTGGGGTGAGATTTTATATACGCCAGTACTTAAGAGGTTAAAGTCGTATCGTGTTTTTGATCAAAATATAGTATTATTGAATTTATAATAAAGTTATTGTTGGGGGGGGCGATGAAAATTATGATTGAATATTGGGTAAGAAAATTGAAACTTTGAGAAGCACTGCAAGAATTTCTGAGATTTTGGGGGAAAAAAAAAAGACTTCGCATTTAAGAAAATTATTCCTTAGTTTTTTTCTAATGGGGCTGCTTATTGGTATTCTTTTTCCCTTTCAGACCAGTTCATTTCCAAAGAGCTGGATCCCTTTTAATGGGGACCATTTAGGCCAATTTTCGCAAAATAATTTTTATGCCCAGTTTTCTCCAGAGGGAGGGACCTGAGTTGACGATGCGAAAAAACAAAAAATTTCCTAAAGAAGAAATTTTCGGAATTGTTCTTTTTAATTTGGGTTTACATATATTTATAGAAAAGTTTTTCTTGAAGAAATCAACAAGAGTAAATAAGATGCAAGAAAAAAAAAATAATAAACTTTAGGCTGTCATGAGAATTCAAAGGGAAACTCCTTTCCGAGTTTTTAAAAAATTAAAAAAGGGATGATTTTAATTTTTCTCATTAAAGATTCTAAAATTAAATGTACATGCAACTATTGATAAAGAATTTGAACAATAAATAAAGAATAAAGATATACCAATTTTTTTATTTAACAATTTATTTTTTTTTTAAAAATGGCAATAATTTTTAAAAGATTTCTCCTCCGGTATCCCCCCCGCCCCCACAATGTGTTCGGGAGTAAAAACCAGTGTTGCCAGATCGTGGATTTTTTCACAATTTTACATTTTTAAAAACTTTCGCTATTTTTTACCCTTTTGCTACTTCGGAATTTTTATGCTATTTCATTTTAAGATCCCGTTTTGTTTCCTAACCAAATTAGTATTGGAAAAATTTCAAAACGAAAAAAAATAAATAAATAATAGTGATTTTGGTTTTAAAAAGGAAACATGGAGTTGCAGTATGTTTCACCAACAAAACGCGCAGTTTCTCCCCCCCACCAACCAGAATGGAGCCTATTTAAGGGACTCCCCCCCTGCCACTCTTTTTTTTTGCAAGGGAGGTTGGGCTTTCAATCCCAATAAAGGGAAAATGAAACATGTAATATTCTTTTTAAAAATATTTTTAGGAGAATTTCTATTAAATATTTTAAATGGAAAAATAATTGAGAAAAGGACAAATTTTTTGAACCTAATAAATTGTATAATTATCATCAACGGTAATGCATTGAATTAAAGAATAAAAATCTATTTTTGTAAATATACATTGCGCACTGGATTTTATAAAATTGTATACAATGACAAAAAGTCATCTAGAAGTTTTAGTATGAAATCTGATTAAATCCCTTGAAGGTTTGACCTAGATTCAGTGGTGTAACGTACCCCCTCGCATTGCGTGGTAGCTCAGGTTTCTAGGGGAAAATTGAATGACCCCAAATACGTTGGGTTGGGTCCAAAGCAACGCTAGGGACCAAATATTTCCTCCGTTACGCCACTGCCTAGATTCCTTTTTTTTCCAATCAACTACTTGTCTTTCTATCCCTTTACTTAAATTAATACAAGGAAAAAATTAAATATATTTAAAAATTATAACTGCCAATTTAGCAGAATTCAGTGGGTTTAAATTTGCTCTTCAAAGTGATCATGGGGATCATTCCGTTACTGAAACCCAAAAGATAGCACCCTTTACTTTTTAAGAAGAAGAATTTACCCAAATGTGTGAATCTCAAGTTGGCATGTTTAACAAGATTCTTTTCCGGGAAGTACTTTGATGGAGTCTTTCGAAAAAACCGGCAAGCAAAAGCAAAATGAATCTACTAAAAAATCTATCAAAAGATGTCATAATTTTCAAGATCCATAGAGCAACTCTTTAACTGAATCCCTTTAAATTATGTAATTTTAAAAAAAGATAAAGAAGTTTTCCCTGATATTTTTTAAAATTCAAATATTCTTCATTTTTCTGATCTGCCTTTAGAATTAGCAGACCAATCTAAATTGGATGTTCTGGAGAATTAACGAGGCCAAATTTTTAACATAAAGTTGAAAGATGTTTTTCTCTGAACTGAGGGTTTAAAAAGATGAGGTTATTTTGGTGTCACATCTTTTATAAAAGAAGCAGTTGGAATCATTTAAGAGATTTTGCTATATTTGTTTAAAGCTTTACAGTCGCCCATAAGTTATGCTACTGTAGAAAAGAGGGATTTTTCCCGAGTGACGCCAAAAAGACAAAATTAAGGAATCAAATGTGTCCGACCGTCTGAGTCAATTTCGAATCAAAATGACTTTGAAGAATGAGGGACTTGCTGGTTAATTTCATTCCATCGCCGCAAATGCTTCAATATAATTTAGAAATTTATAAAAAGACACACAGATCACGTTACTTAGAAAAAAGAATTTGAAAGTATTTTAAAATGAATTAAATAATTTAAAAAGCATTTTAACGTATTTTTAAAACAGTTTTCACAATTAAAAAAATTATATTCATGAATTTCAAGTGAAAATCGATTCGCTACTTTTCCCCCTCTTCGTGCTACTTTGCTGCGTAAGTTTCTGGCAACTCTGGTCAAAACGAGTTATTCACCCCTGCAGTATGACATATATCTTCAATTTGTTGAATACCTCACAGAAAGTGTGAATTCAGCTAAGCGTTCAATGTTAGAGCGAAAAAAGTAGACCACCTTTTTAAGAACAGATTGAGAAGGATAGTATGAGAAAAGAGCTGACTCTTGAAAAAAATTTAGATGTTTACAGTTGTGTTTTCTTATGAGGGTCCGTAAAAGAGTCTACATGGAAGAAATGCATTTCCTAGGTCTATTACATGAGCATAGGGTTTTATGATGAAGGATTAGGAAGGATTATAGAACTCGGCACCTTCTGCTTCGTAAGCGCATAACTTACCGCTGGAGTAAATGATCACTTCAGTGCGGAGGCTGTTGCTGGCTTATAAAGATACCACCGCCACACACTCCCCTACTGCGTGAGTCAGGTGGATAGGCGAACTGAACAATTTAGTTGTTATGGCGGCGTATGAGTTTATTGTTGTTGCCGGTATGCGAGATTGGCGTCATGCGGATCGGCGGTGCATTCGTGCGTGTGCTGGTTGATGATGCTTCGTAAGGATCTGGGCGGCTTGCGTTTGCTGCGTCATGCGTGTCGACAGCTTTGGTTGCTCTTGCGGCGGATAGTAGCAGCGCGTGGCTGCCCGAAAAGGTTACGTTTTCAAAGTTCAGCCAGGATCACCAATGAAGGCGATATCTTCTGCTCGTAAGCGCATGGCGCACACTGGATACCGAAAATGAAAGTCTCTTTGAATAAGTAGAGGAGTTGCCGGCTTATATAGATACCACCACCACAAAGATAAAATATTATTAATAAAATAATTTCATAATAATACAATAAATTAATGTAATTTATAAACCCAGAAATTTGAAACCTTCTCCAACTCCCAATAAAAAATTATGCCCATAAAACTTTTTTAGAAGAAATTCTTATTTAAGCACCAACAAATCTAGAAAAAGTCATAGGTCGTTGTTTCATTCAGTAACTGGTATCTTGAGGTTGAAGCGTATCGTTATTATTGTTTGATGGTATCTTTTTTTTGAACTACGTTTCATAAATACCTGTCAGTTGTAAGCTCCAAGAAGATTGAGTCGGGGCAAATCACTTGCAAAACAAAATAACCCTTTAACACTCAAGACCTAAAGATTCGTGCAGGAACAATCTTCGTTTTCCGGGGTACTTACGGATTTATTCGTGGTAATGGCTGAATATCTTTGGGGTGTACAGTGTTAATATCCAGAAAGATATGGCCTTTGAAGATAAGAAAATGTTCGGTATTAAAAGGGATTGAATGTCTAACCCACTAAGTACACCAAGCTGGGTCTTAAGGGCTATATTATTGATTTTGTCTATAACATTACTTTACTAATCACTTTATATTAGAGCATATTCTCTATCACCATTGTTTAAAGTTTAAGACAATTGAACGTCTGTAAAGACTGCTGGTGGATTTTTGGATATGCCTCCTGAAAACAGACAATGACTATTCACAACACTTAGCGCATTATGGGCAACTAAGTTTTCAGCTGCATTGCAACAATTTCCCCATACTTCAGAGCCCTCAACGCTGCAAGAGTGACGTTAATAAATTCAGTAATTAATCGACACGTTTCAGCATTTACTCTTAATGCGTCGGTAATGTTGTTTTTGTTGTTTCCTTCTCCTCTGATAAATTAATTTTCCGCCAGAATTTCTTTCTGTACAACTCCATAAGTTCCTCAGTGATCGGATTTCTTAAGTTTATGATCTCCATAAGCTCATCGATATCATTTCATCCATTTTCTAATTATAGTGCCCGGCGAAGACTTCATTTAAGTTTATTTCTTTCGCTTCAGAGTGCAGTCTCGTTCAACAGTGGCAAGGGATTGCCGGAAACTCTTTTCTCTTGGCAATCCTTCTACCGCATGTTTTGCATCATTTTGGGGTGAACAACAATAGCGAAAAACTATTTCAAAACTCTATGGGTGAAGTAACACGCTGTCACCTCGAAACACTCTTGAAAAAGTACGCTTTATTTAAGAGTTTCTACGATACATTAACTGGATAATTTTAATAACTTGTTGATGTTTAATTTTTTCTTCAGGAAGTTATGTCATGAGCCTGAAGAATGGGTGGGTATGTGATATAACAAGTAATACATGGAGTGGATAATTCGTTTAAAATCCGTACGGTCGGAACCGTGATTTCATAAGAATGCATAGCGGATTCGTTTTCATAATATTTAAGTGCCACTTAGATTGAGATATGTAAAATTGCTTTAGGACACTTTTGACAAGTATTTAAATACAAATATTTTGAAATTAACTAGAATATTGCTTTTCAAAATGTTCTTCAACTTTGAAAAATAGCTACCTATAATAATGTTTTCATATAGCTCAGACACTCTGTTGCGAAGCTCAACTATGTGATTTTGAAAATTAGCATTATTCAGAGTTTTCTCAACCAATTAAATAATTATCGGCGTTTTTTGTAAAATTTCTCCCCTCTATTTGTCCAATGCGGCATGGATAAATCACTTCTAAGTTATATATTTCAAAAATTCTAGTTGAGCTTTTCTGTAGAGTCTGGAGCTATATACAGGCGAAATATTATTATAATAGAAGCATTTTTCACAAAAAGGAAATATTTTGAAACTGGTTCATTCTATGTTCATTTTTGTCAAAATATTGTACTTAAGTAATTTTATTGTAATAATATTCTTAAAACAATTTTTACTGCTTCATGTATTCTAAGCTCTAGTGACATAATATCCATAAATATTATCCATTTGCAAAATCACGGTTTCAGGCAATTCAGTATACCTTAAAACCAATATTTTTTCATAAGAGATGGGTAGTTGCACAGTTCAAATTACCAAAGTGTTGCTTGTCCTTCAATCAACTGTTTAACATCTATGTCTTTTGACCCAGCCCAGTCTTCTGAACTACACACCCACATTCTTAGACTCATGGACTTTCTCAATGGTAAGTAAGCAGTGAAATTATTTCAAGAGCCTTATTTTCAAAACCAAAATATCAGTGTGGACAGTCTTTCAATAAAGCATGTGAACAAGCAATGCATTTTCTGTACTTGTTATTACGGCACAATTTGGTATATTTTCAAAGGAAACGTAAAATTTATTGTTGCGGGCACTGGAAATTTAAAGCTTCTCGATGATGGAGAAGTTTTTGCCTCGGCGTCCTGAGCACATCTACTTTACCATGCCGCCTACGCTTCGTTCTAAATTTTTGACTAGTGCTGTATGCATGGTTTCCTTTAAATATTTCTGCTTCTGCGTTCCGTTATTTCAATGGCCTTTGCCTCTACAACGGGTCGGTGAACAAACTAGGGGTTTTCATTAATGGTGTTGCTTTACAGGTACTTTCAATTATTCATGTGAGAGAACAAGATTATTCCATTTCTTGTCTTCAGCACCGATTCGCTGTCCGACAAACTTAATTGGTTTGCGGAAGTCGATGCCGCCAATGTCAGTAAGCGAGATTAAGGGATAGGCACATTCACTTATTAAACTCCTTTTGTAATAAATTTTCTCAAACATTTTTCCATAGAATGCAGTTTCTCTAAAAGGGACTTATTACGGGCTACACTTTTTATATTTAAAAACCATGTTCTAGTACTAAATTTGTGAAAAATTTCTCTATTTGTCATATGCAACAAAAGAGTAGCAGATACATTTGTCAAATGTCTTGTTTCAGTGCTCACCATTCATTTCAAATTAGTAGACATAAAATAAGTAGTTCAAAAACATTTGGAGTCAATGTTTAACTTAGCAAAATCATAATAATGAAATGGTCTCTCCGAAAAGTGGAGCATTACCGAAGTTCAACATTTTGTTGGGACACGGACAACTCTAAATAAGCGTAAACGTATAACATTTAACCACGCGTGCTGCGAACCCGCTGTGTATAGGAGCCAATGAGCGATTCTGCGGGGTAATCACTCCCGTGGTGGGGTGTGGTAGTTAGGAGAAGATTTCAAGCTCAAGTATCATCGCGCCTCATGTGACAATGGTTCGGAATGGTCCATCCCATGGCACATGCTTTATAATACAACTTTTAATATAACTCTCACACTTTCAACAGAACAAATTGTTCTTTTGGGTGAACAACCTTATTTAGAACTGTTTGAACTACGTTGGGGCACTGCCAAAATATTAACAAGGATTGGTACTGCGTACTTCAATGACTCGAGTTGACTCTTGTTGATTTATAAAACCAATTGTTAAAGTAAAAGATAAGCTCTTTAATGAATACGATTTTGTTAACGATACATATTTCTGCAAGAGTCTATTTTAAAACCCCGCGGTTTTCATTGTAAGTTATTAAAATGGTGAGGAAAAAAGCAAATCTTCTACATTTTTAATAGCTGCATCAAAATAGCTATTATTAAGGTTTAAAACTTTAGAACCTCTATTTTGCTGCATTAAGTTAAAAAGCATATTAATACGATATCCATTGGTAATTCTTTAAAGCTTACTGTAACTAGGAATTCCAAGCCAGTCGTAAATATAATATACTCGTATAACTCTTTTATATTCTATCGAGAGATAAGATATAAAAACATTTATAGGAGTATATTATTTTTATGAAACAAGCATATCTCATAGGTAAGAATGATCAAAATATTCATTTGTTGAAAAATGTTGAATTCAAGAAAGATGAAAAACACTACTTTAAACCTCGATATTTATTCACAGAATTGTGAATGTCTTCTTATTATGCAAATTTTTGATAGTATGTCGATGTACTAATTTTTAGCAGAAAATATTACTATTATGGTACATATCATTCAAGAACTTATCCTTTGTTTTGAGCTGCTTGTCTGATTTTTTCTTTTACTCTATTTTCTCCCATACCATACCATATAAGAATGGATTTTTATATATTTACTTCATCACATTTTGCCGAATTCAAGCATTTATAATTTATGACACCTGTATAAACAATTCCTAAGTCTGTTTACGAATAGTATGGCATTTCTTACTTAATGTTTAGTTTTACTCCCAAAACATTTTTCTTTATATTTCACTTTGGTCTTGGGAATAAAAATGCTTTCATGACAATCTTAATAATATACACTAAATACCTTTTTAAGAAATATCATTGAATTGGAATAAATAACGATACTGCATGTGCGTATATAAATAAAATCTAAAGTACCAATTAGCCTCGCCTGGTTTTGATGCAGAAGTTCTGAAGAATAAGCTACCTACTCGGACGTTGTCCTCGTTATTCCAGGCGGTTTCATACATATGCACAATAAGCGTAAACTTCAAAGCAGAGCATTTTCGGACAGAAAAAATATCTCAATTTTTATAAAATTTGAGACATTTCATTTATAATATTAGATGTTTTAAGTTTAAATATTACATAATAATCCGTTTTCTTTCAATATATGAACAAGGATAGCTCATTTAGCATTACTGTGCAGGAGAAAAATGAAACCACATTTTTTGAAAAATGTAAACTCGGAATCATGAGTAGTATGACAAAATCATCGTTCTCTTCAGGATAATTGACAGAATATAATATTAATGTTTGAGTACTTTTATATCCGAAAAAATCTTCACAATTTGGGTCCTATCTTTAACATTGGCGAAACAGCCTTAAGGTAATCATTGCGTTCAGGACAACCGATTTCAAAAGCGCATAAATGGATAATTTTCATGATATTTAATTCTCACTTAGATGAGAATACTAGTACTCCAGCTTGTTTTCCAGGACATTTTGGCAAAATAAATAAACAATAATTAAATACAAAAATATTTTTAGCTAAAAGATAAAACTTCTTTCTTTCAAAATGTTCTCCTTTTGTGAAAATCGCTATCGCCAATAATATTTTGTCAAAGCATGTAATCAGACCTCTGTTACCAGAGGCTCAATATAATTTTTGAAAAATTGCATTATTTCAGGTTATAACCCATTTAAATAACTATCAGTTGTTTTTCTTAAAATTTCTCCCTTCCGTTGTCGTAAACATGGATAAACCCACTTCTAAGTTATATATTTCAAAATTCTGGACGGAGCCTCTGGCCTGGTCTGAGCTATACTCACTAGGCAAAAATATTATTATGTACGGCATTTTTTCACAAAAGAGTCTATTTTGAAAATGGGTCATTCTATGTTTCATTTTTTGTAAAATATTGTACTTAAATATTTTTATTGTAATACTATTCTTAAAACAGTTTTATATACATTTTCTAATCAAAGTGACTGCAATATATAATATTATCCATTTGCTACTTTACAAATCACCGGGTATGATCAAATCCTGCTAATGTTTTCGAATTACGAGGTCTATCTGGCTAGATGTTTTGAAGATTTAGTGCATTAAAGCAGCTAAAAACTACAACCGGTTTCAGGTAGTAGTTTTAATTCGATAAGATTGTCCAACTGCGTCTGGAGCATGATTTGGAAAAAAAACGTATAAATGTGAATTAGGCACTTATATTTAGTATCACATGAAGATTTCGAATATACTTATAAAATTGTTTTAATATTGTTATAAAACTAAAAGTATTCAGATAAATCCCCAAAGCCGAATAAAATTATGTATTTTAAAACATTCTCGCACTGAAAAATAAACATAATAATAATATTTTGCTTATATTTAGCTAAACTTCACACAGATCTATGAACTAAGGAGGAACTTGAGACTTTGCATTACTTTATACTTTGAAGTATGATAATAAATAGCATTTTTTGTTGATTTCTCTTGGCCAGTCTTTCTCAACCAAATACAAATGAATCCACTTTGAAATTGCTGTTAAAATTCCTGGTCCAGGCTCTGTACAGAGTTTAGTTATTGTAAGCACAATATTATTATCAACAAGCTTTTTTATATAAAGAAGAAAGAATAACTAAAAAAAAATATAATCTGCATTTTTTACTCAACATTTAAATAATCTTTTTATTGTAATAAGTTAAAAAGCAATTTAATGTGCATTTTTACTTTGGGGTGACACTAAAAATGTCAATTAAAGGATTCATTTATACACTTTTTAAAATCATGATTCGAACGCAATCAAATCACCTTAGCTAAATTCATTTGTTTTAAAAAATGTAATCGTCCTCTATGGATTCCCTTGTGTGATACAAGAATGAGGATATTTTCTGGAGAAAGTAGCGTTGTTAAAAATCAACTGATCTCAATAACTTGTATTATTTTGAGATGAAAATCGATATCTTTTGAGTATGCTCAAGTTAATGAGATTTAATGGCCATCTTAACATTTACCGAAAGCACGATTGCAAATATTTTACAACATTTTAAGTAATTATCGATTCCACATCGGGTTGTACGTAATTATACACTGACAGATACTACACGACCTCTAACTTCTTTCAAAAATCATCGCCATCTAAGGGGATAAAAGTGGAAAAAATAGAAAAAAATGGAAAAAATTAATCGCTTCCCTCGTCCTTACTACTCAGGGAAAGGGCATCAACAAATAAGGCGCTGGGGCCAGGTATCGAAGATGTTCTGACCTTGTTAAAAAAAGTTTTGGATATTTCATGGGCTCCCTATCAGCCAACGCTGGAAATGATAGTGGATGTGTCCTCATATTTTTTACGTGCGCTTGGCGGGTGGCGTTCGGTGAATGATTGCAATTCTTAGCACCTCCCTACTTTTGGTGAGATGTTGCAAGAGATTTATTTTTTCTTTGCAAGAATCTTAGCCAATTCGTGTAGTAATTAGGCTTCAAAATGGTAAACAAATTTGCGAATTTGTACAGACCATATATAAAAATTGTAAATGTTTTTTATATGAAGCTTAGCTAGTATACCCGTTCTCTTTAAACGGTGAATTGAAAAATTAAACAATACAGATTGAAGGATAAAAGAGGTTTTATTTTACGTGAATTACCAAATTAAACAAGCAAATATAAAATATAAAAAGTTTTTGTATACTTCAAACTGAGAACTGAAAAACGCCCCAGTAAGTACAGGTCTGTAGATCTAGAAGCTGATAAAAAGATTCTTTGATTTATAACGCACTGAAACTCTCTTAGGGCAGCTCAAATGTCGTTTTCTCATTTGACAATGGTTCAAATTACGGTTCATCGCCTACCCCCTCGTGTGTTTTTAAAATACAAATAAAAAGCTCTCTAATGGAAAAACCCTTGTTTAGAACTGTTGCAGCTACGTTAAGAATTTTTTAAAAATATTAACAATGTTAAAATTTGTTTAAACATTGACTCGAGTTTATCTGAATTGATTATTAAAAGCAACTACATTGTTAAAGAAGTAAAAAGATGATAAGCTCTTTGATGATAAGATTTTGTTAACGATACATATTTCTGAAAGTCTATTTTAAAGCCTACGTAAATTCGTGTGAACATCAAAGTAGTAGGGGGAAAAAAGCGAATATTCTACGTTTTAATAAACTGCATCAAAATAGCTATTATTAAGAGTTTAAAAAACTTTAGAACTATCTGTTTTGCTGCATTAAATTCACAGGCATATTAATACGATATCCATTGGTAATTCCTTCTAAAACCTTACTACTGGCTTAAGATCCAAGTCAGTCGTAAATATAATATACTCGTATAACTTTTTTATATTCTATCGAGGGATAAGATATAAAACATTTATAGGAGTATATTATTTTTATGAAACAAGCATATCTCGCCATTAAGAGATGATCAAAATATTCCTTTGCTAAAAAAATGTGATTCAATATTAAATACATGGTGTGAAAAACTTAAGCAAAGGTGGGTTTATTGCCAAAATTCACAAAAAATCATCTGAGAGACATGAAATTCTGAAATGGGGGGAGAGTATTATGTACGTAAGGATGATGAAAGCATGGGCCCTGAAAAAGGAATACAACGCATACGGTATGGAATCAAACAAAACAAGCTTTATTGAACGCATAGTATCGTGACTCATGATTGTCATCCCAAAAGGAAAAACAACAAGCAGATGTTCCTAATATGGTTTTGCCCTCCCCTTTCACAATGGTTGCTTTGCACCGTCTCCCTACTCAGAACCAGCTGGTGCAACATTTTTTTGAGGAAGGGGGCCCCTTCCTCAATCAACATCTGTTTGAGTTGTTGGTTGTACCTGATTTAGCGGGGCTACGTCTCCCCAAAGCATCCCCCCACATGTTCGATGGGTTTTTAAAATTTTGGGGCGCGGGCCCAACCATTGAGTGATATCTTCCTTTCCAGCAGCTTTAAAAAGCAAGAGTGCGATGTGGCAGTGCATTGTCATCCATAAAGATGAAGTCTGGGCCAATGGCACCTCGGAAAAGATGCAGATGGGAAGAAGTACCTCCTCACAATAGCGATCCCCGGTTACAGACCCTCTGTCGAAAATGTGAAGCTCAGTTCCGCCGTTCAGCATAATCCCAAACAGACAAGAATTCCAGGACCACCGTAACGATGTTTTTCCTTGATGTTACTGGGATAAAACCGGTCCCGATCTCTCTCAAATCAAAACGCGTTGGGGAATCGCTTCTGGTACTGAACCGACTCTCATCCGTAAAGAGAACACGACTCCATTGATCAGTTGTCCAGTTTTTGTGCTCTCTGTCCCACTGTAAACGGTGGCGTGTGGCCATCTTTCAACGGGAGGCAGCGTTCAGGACGGCGGGTGAACGGGCCCCCTTTTGTGAAAGCGTCTGGCCACAGTAAACCGCTACACTTGTCGACCTGTTGCTGTCAGGTTTCTGAGCAATGGCCCCCTTGCTGCTCTCGAACTTTTCGCCTGCAGGATGATATACCCGGTCATCCTCTGCGTTGTCGTCCCGGGCGGCCAACCAACCTTTCTAAAAAGCTGTACCTGGGGTTTTTGGAACGCTTCAAGCGCGCGAAACGACACTTTGTTGTTTCCCGAACTCTGCAGCTACACTGGTGACAGTACGCCCCTCCTCCAGCTTTCCGATCATTCTTCCACGTGTGAAGTCATCCAGGTGATTTCTTCAGCCATATTTTACGAACTGACTCACTGGCACTTTGCAGAGAATATGGGTGAATTGCGTCTCCGTCCTTCATTTCATTCTACTGTTGAGCAGCGCGCATGGAATCACGCGTTTTGCGTACGCTCACATCGCTTCTGACGTTTTTTTCCTGATATTTGCATACGCACGACGTTTCTACTGACTTACGTATTCCCTCTACTGATCTCCAGACCTCCTTTTCTGCAATTTCATGGCTATCTGCTAAATTTTTACATTGTTGCTTAAGTTTTGCACACCAGTGTATATACATATATTTGCATGCTATGTTGAATTAAGAAAGATGAGAAAAGCACTACTTCAGACTATGATATTTATTCACAGAATTGTGAATGTCTTCTTGTATGCAAATTTTTTGATAGTATGTCATTGTGTAATTTTTGGCAAATATTACTATTATGCATTGCATATCATTCCAAAATCTATCCTTTTGTTTGAACTGTGATTTTTTTTTCTTTTACTCTATTTTCTCCCCTTCACCATACCATATAAAATGGATTTTACTACATTTAATTTCATTACATTTTGCTGAATTCAAACATTATAGTTATGACACCATATTACAAAACAATTCCGAAGTCTGAAATTTTATAATAGTATGGCATTTCTTCATAATATTTAGTTTCTCCCAAAACATTTTTTCTTTATATTTTACACTTTGTTTCTGGAATAATGCTCATCTATTAATCTTAATATTATACCTAAATCTAAAACCTTTATTCATATCTCGTTATTTCTGAATGAAAGAAATCTTTCCAAGAAATATCATTGAATTGGAATTATGTTTGATACTGCATGTGCGTATATAATAAATCTAAAGTGATGGCCTCGCCTGGTTTGATGCAGAAGTTCTGAAAAATAGCTTACCTACTCGGACGTTGTCCTCGTTATTTAAGGCGGTTTTCGCCATATGCACAATAGCGTAAACTTAAAACAGAGCACATTTTCGGACAGAAAAAAATACCTCAATTTTTATAAAAATTTGAGACATTGTAACTTATGCATTTGTTTATAATATAATGTTTTTAAAATTTCAAAATATTTCATAAATAATCCGTTTTTCCTTTCAATATAAACAAGGATAGCTCATTTAGCATTACGGTATAGGAGAAAAAATGCGAAACACATTTTATAAAAGAAAAAAAATGTGTAAACTCCGATAAAAACGAGTAGTATGATAAAATAAGTGATTCTCTACGGGACAGTCAAGCCAGAATATAATATTAATGTTTGAGTACTTTTATATCCGAAAAAATATTCCGAATTTGGGTCCTATCTTTAACATTAGCTGAAAACAGCCTTAAAAATAACTTCGAATTATGAGGTCTATCTACATTAGACCATTTGGAAGATTTAGTGTGTTAAAACAAGCCAAAACTACAACCGCTTTCCAGGTAGGATCAATAATTCATTAAGATATCCAACTACGTCTGGAGCCATGATTTGGAAGGAAAAAAACGCATAAATGATTAATTTTTCTTATATTTAGTATCACATGAATTCGAGTATACTTATAAAATTGTTTTAATATTATTATTACGCTAAAAAATTATTCAAATGCAACTTTTTTTTTCCAAAAAAATGAAGAAAGAATTACGTATTTTTAAAACATTCTCCTTTTATGAAAAATGTTTCTATAATAATATTTTGCTTATATTTAGCTAAACGTCACTACAGAGCCTGAACTAGGAGGAACTTGAAGACTGCATTACTTTAAGAGTTACTAGCAATTGAAATAATAAATGGCATTTTGGTTGAAATTTCTCTTCATTGATGTATTAAAATACGAATGAATCCACTTCGAACTTATACAATTCAAAATCCTAGTTCCAGGCTCTGTACAGAAGTTTTAGTTATGTGTAGGCACAATATTATTATCAACGAAGCTTTTTTATATAAAGAAGAATGTTTTAAAAAATATATAAATCTGCCTTTATATTTTTCCAAAAAATAACATTTAAATAATCTTTTTATTGTAATAAAGTTAAAAAGCAATTTAATGTGCATTTTTTTACTTTGGGTGACACTAAATATCAATTAAAGGATTCATTTATACACTTTTTTAAAATCATGATTCCGAACGCAATCAAATACCTTAGCTAAATTAATTTGTTTTAAAAAATGTAATCGTCCTCTGGATGAATTCCCTTGTGATACAAGAATGAGAATATTTTTCCTGGAGAAAGTACTTGTCCTTCTCCAAAAATCGACTGATCTCGATAACTTATGTATGTGAGCTGAAAATAAAGTAAGAAACATCTGCACGAGTATGCTCCAAGTTAATGAGATTTAATGACCATCTTAACATTTACCGTAAGCACGATTGCAAAAATCATTTTACAGCGCCATTTAAATCTGGTCTCGATTCCCACACATCGGGTTGTACGTAATTATACACTGACAGATACTACACGACCTCCTTCTTTCCAAAAAATGTTATCGCCCTCTAAAGGGGAAAAAAGTGGAAAAAAATAGAAAAAAATGGAAAAAATTAATCGCTTCCCCTCGTCCCCTTTTCTCCACGGGGAAAGGAGCATCAACCACGAATAAGGGCCGCTGGGGCAGATATCGAGATGTTTCTGACCTTGTTAAAAAAAGTTTTGGGAATATTTCATGGGCTCCCTATCGTAACGCTGGAAATGATAGTGGATGTCATCCATCATATATTTTTTTACGTGCCTTGAGGGTGGTGGTGGTGATGGTCGGTGCAGTTCTTAGCACCTCCCTACTTTTTGGTGAGATGTTTCTTAAGAGATTTATTTTTTTTTCTTTGCAAAGTCTGTAATTCGTGTCAGTAATTAGACTTCAAAGTAATTAAATGAGCTTGCGAATTTGTACGGACTATGTATATAAAAATTGTAAATGTTTTTTATATGAAACTAGCTAGTATACCCGTTCTCTTCAAACGGGTAAATTGTAAAATTAAAACAATACAGATTGAAGGATAAAGAGGTTTTAATGAGTTAATTTTACGTGAATTGCAAATTAAACAAACAAATAAAAATATAAAAAGTTTTTGTATATACCTCAGCTAAACAAAAAAACAAACATATTTATTAAATTTTGAGTCTGTAGATCTTGTAGCTGATAAAAAGGATTCTTTTTGATTTATAACGCGCCGAAACTCTCTTAGGGGTCGATTTTTGAAAACATCTTCCTAAACTGATCTCTGCTCAGCAAAAATAACACATTGTTACAAATTTTGTGTAATGAACGCTTAAAATGGTGTAAATAATTTGTACCTGTGTGATGTGTAATACGTTAATATTACTTTATGTTGCATTTATTTTATGTTAAAGTTGTAATATTCGCAAGCAATGCCGTTCCTTATATTATAATGGCGATTCCATGGAAACAGCGAAATGTTGGCGATTGTGCCAAGTCGACATCATTTTTGGCGACCATGTGGCAACTTGGTAATGGATTGAACGGTGTAGAAATTGATATACTGTAGCGCCGCCTGTATAGGGAGCTGCAACAAAGAGGATAGAACAAAAATATTCTCCGGAAAAAAATACATATACATGCCGATTTTCATAGTGATCTGTTGAACGGCGTTGAGTTAAGCGTTGTCATATATACAAACACATCCTTTTATATATATATGGATAAAACTACCGTATAATCCCACGTATAACGCGCACTTTTAACAGAAAAAATAAGATCAAAATTTACGAGTGCGCAAAATAACAGCTTTAAAAATAATAATAAAAAGATAAGCATACAAAAATTAGATTTCTATATGTAAATAAGTACTTTTATTTAAAAGAAATGGCACATCTTACGAATTTTCATGAATGAGATAAGATGAAAAAATCATCATATTTATCTTCCATAATATCTTCATCAAATTGAAGACATCATTGAATTCTGTTTCATTTTTTCACCAGCACAGTTACTCGGAATCATTAATAAATATTCATCTTCCATTCCATACAGATTGTTTTATATACTATCTTTTTAAAACGGCTTTTTAATTAAGTAAGACTTACTTTCCTTCCGGGCCTTAATTACATATATCTACTTACACATTATTACTAGACTTCAAAAAATAAGAGCACTGACAAGCGCATTTCAGCACTTCTTCGGGGGAAAAAAGCGCATTATACGGCGAATATATCTAACACTTAAAAAAACGCTACTATATATACGCTACTATATATACTACTATATATACTACTATACGCTACTATATATACTACTATACGCTAGAATATACGGTAAATATCTTATAAACATTTTAAATAACTAGACCAATTTAGCGCAATTCGGTTTGTTTATCAAAACGTTTGTTGATGGCAAAGTGATAAGTTCTATTCTGGAGTATTGATTCGTTAAAAGATATACAGCTGAATAAATTCTTCATGATATCTTTGTGGATGACATCCAGCTCGAATCTCGTTCTCATCATGTAGCATTGGCTTAGAATTACGTGATCTGTCACCAATAATCGGGTTCTAATGCAATGTTAGTTGAAAGTGAAAAAAATAATACAAACATACTTTTTACACCGATTAGACGATTAAGAGAGAGGACAAACTTTTATTTATATATTCTCTTCAAGTTATGTCTGGAAACTTAAAAATTGTTCCATGTAAAATAGAGGAATTTATTTTTTGTGTTTTCTTTAATTTCAGAAAGAGCATTTTTAATGATTAAATTGCAAAAGAAAAATATTTATTGAAAATGTATTTAATTAAATTTTTAGTGAATTTAAAAAGTCGAGTGCTCTGATTAGTTGACGAATTTGCGCAGAGTTTTAGACACTCCTAGAAAAATTATCTAATAATCTTTAAAGAAGAATGGAGTTAAGTTTGGGTTTTATATAAGTATGTATAAACTAGAATTAACTTTTTTGTTTTCCAAATATTTTTCATACATTTGTAAAATAGAAATATTTGCTTAAAAAATTGAGAAATAGGCTTAAACAGTATTTTTTTAAAGCGATTTTATATGATCTAACGAACCAGAACATCCTTTTGAAGAACACATAAAACACATATTTAACAAAATGAACTAAAGGGGAATGAAATTTCTAAAAGATTTTTGGGGAAAACAATTGGTTTTCTTTTTAAAAAAATATAGCCAGAGCCAATTTGGGGCTGACATTGTAATATCAAATCGTGAGTTCGTGTCCCAGTGCCATTAAATAAATCCTTTACCGAGGGGTGCAGCTAAATTTGAAGATTGAAAATTCCCCAAACTGTGAGTGTGAAAATTGGAGAATCGGGCCATTCTCTCACTTGAATCTGATTAAGAATTATGAGATCTGTTGCTAATCTCCTTTATGTTGCTTCTAAGAATGACGTTTTTAAACAATTTTAACCCCCTTGATGGGTTTTCCCCACCTTCAGGACAAAAATTAAACGGTTTTGCCCCTTTCACACATGATTTTTCTTTTTTTCCTTTTTACTTGCAAATTTTTTATTTTTTGAATAATTAATAGTCAATGTTTGTTTTTGAGATGCATTTTTGTCCATGGTACTAATATACTTCTTATCCGGGATTTCCTTTGAGGGAAGGCAGAAATTTTTCATTGAGTGCTAATTGAATATTAATGTTGGATTATTCAGCTACTCAAGGGTTTTTGGCGACGGACCTCATAATTTTGAACCATGTCAAGTGACGCGGACGACACTTGAACACTCTTTTTATTTCTATGAACATTATGAAATGTTCCATTTTCGAATAAAAAAATTATAATACATTTACTACATAACATTTAATAAAAACAGTAAATGTCACCCACCCGGTATAGTGGTTAGCGACGCTGACTATTGTGCCGTAGGGACTGGGTTCGAATCCCTGAGAAGACTTGGATGTTTGTGTAGTACCTTCGCGGCACGGGGGTACTTTAAACCAGAGGTCCGCGAGAAAATTTCGCCAGTCCTCAGCAAAATGTGGTAAAAGTGAATATCCTTTTCCTTAGTGGAAAAGCGGAAAATTCTGATTCAATTCTCCAGAATTTATTTATGTGAAAAGGCCTATTCATCTGTCAACACGGTACCGATCTCAGCTTGAAATAAAGGTCTTGCAGTTACAACATTGGATCCAAATATCTGTAACCTTAATTCAAATAAGCAGGAACATCCATCACATACTAGCTATGCATAACGTTAAAAATTTAATACACTTAAACGTTTTTTTAATTGTTTTGTTTTTACAGTTTTTGTTTATTTTATTATGGTTTGTGGTAATAAAGCTTTCATAATTTGTGTGTGGTTACAATTAATAGTTTCATTTTATTAACTAGGTACATTTTATGAGTTCTTAGATCACAATTTTTTAAAATATATTTAAATCCTATTAGTGGTCCACAGGATTTAAATTATGAATTTATGGTCCGTGTGGTCAAAAAGTTTGGCGACCGCTGCTCTAAACAGCCGTTGAGCCGCAAGTCCTCTCGTTAGGTTGGTGGAAGAGGAGGAGAGGTGGGAGGCCCCTCACCCTCCCCCAGGGTATTCTCCTTCAAAATTGGGGTGGAACTGAGCTAAATCGTACTGTCATCAGAATGGTACTGAAGGCTAAGGCCAACGACAGGCGTACATCTAACCCCTTGCCAAGGTGAATTTCATGGGCATGGATCTGACTACGTTAGGCAGGTGGCATTTGCAACAACAAAAACAGTAAATTTTTCCAAGGTACTATTTATGTAGAAACTTCAAACAATTTTAACCTAATTACAAGATATATTTACAACGATATAGTTATTAAAAAATTAATTAAAAAAAAAGTTTCGTAAATAAAAACTGAAATTATCAGTTTACTTAAACTTAATTTGCAATGTGAATCAAAACTAACTTGAATTTGTGGGCACAAATACGATGCAAAGTTTTTTTTATTTAGTAATTTGTTTTTATTATATACCCAAATAATACTGAAAATAAAGCTTTAATGTGATTCCCACGCCCCCTCCCTCTAGAGAAAAGTAACAAGTTTCTTTTTAGAACATTAGTAAAATAAGCGGGATTCAAAAATGTATGCTACTTGTATATGTCGCAGGAAAATGATGAAATTAAGAATCTTATCAAATCCCTAAGATGATCACTTGACGGTAGATGTTAAAATAACGTCTCTTCAAGATGATTTCTCTGATAAAAGTAAGGGATTTGAACGAATCCCTGACCTGTTTCAGTGAAATGATGAAATAATATTGTCAAGTGTTTAAAAGTGTTTATTTAACAAATATGGTGCATTATTAAACGTAGAAGTAATACAACAATAGTCAATGAAATACAAATTATTTATTCGAAACTAATTAACAAATAATTAGAAAATTAGGCTGGTATTTTTTGACGTATCTTTCCTCTCGGTTGCTTACGCACTAAAATATCAATCCCTATGTTAATCCTATGGTGCCATTTTTTTAAGATATGGGGTTGATATTTAGGGGATCGATAGTACTACCTGTATGGCTAGGAAGTACAAGGACTCGACCCCAGGTGTCTCCCCCCTCCCCTGTATAGCATTTGCCAATACAAATCCTGACTAGTTCATTTCATTATTTCACATAAACAGTTAAGGGATTTGATAAAATCACTTACTTTCATCAGGGAAATGACCTTGAAGAGACGTTATTTTAACATCTCCCGTCAGTTGATCATCTCCCTTAGAGATTTGATGAAATTCCTAATTTCGCCATTTCCCTGCGACATATATGCTACTTAAAAAAAAAAAGATTTGTAATTATTTTAAGTTGGAAATAATTAAACATGAGCATTTACCTCTTCAAGGCATCTTCATTTATATGAAACGGCACAAAATGATTTTCATACAGAAAATATTTCCTGAAATTTCTCAATAATTGATCTTTATTTTTCTCTCCATTTTTCAATTTTTACTATAAGCTCACACTCTCTATATATTTATTTATTTATCTTGGTGGAATTTTCAATCGCTAATAAAACACATTTTAAAGCGCTCAATTGAGCTGAAATTTTTATACATGATTATTTTGGATAACAATACAGTAATTTTATTATATTTAATAAAAATTAATTGATTAAAACTAATTATTTTAAGAGTTACAAATACACAGCCTCATTGGCATCATTTTTGACGACTTGTGTCAAAACATGAAAAAGGTTTTTTCTCACATTTTAAAGCACTCGTTTGAGTTGCAATTTTCTATACACTATTGTTTTGGGTAAAAATAAGATAATTTAATTATAATTAATTAAAATGAATTGGCTGAAACTAATTATTTAAAGAATTACACATACAGCCACGTTGGTTTCATTTTTAGTGACTTGGGTCAAAACTTGAAAAGATTTTTTCTCACGTTTTAAAGCATTCAATTGAACTAAAATTTTACAGACACGATTGTTTTGGATGACAATACGATACTTTAATGATAATTAATAAAAATTAATTACCACTTAATGTTGTGATTCTGTCATATGTATATTAATTGTATCTATTTAATAAAAAGTTGCTAAAAATAAAATTTTTCTTTGTTGATCTAAGTAGGAATTGACTTAAAATTTTTTTATATTACTTATTTACCTTGTCTTATAAAACAAGATTCTTTGAATTATCTCTGTATTTTACAAGCAATCTATATTTTAGATTTTTAAAAATATATGTCCAGTATTAGAATAAAAAAAAAATATGTTTACAGAAATCTATCAAAAAACAATTTTTATCACGAAGCTAAAAGAAGTTGCATACATAAACAATTTCGAATGAATCAGGACCCCCTTTACGGCATTTTATAGTAGGCACATCCTAGATTGGGTACACAGTTCCCTGCTGATACTGGTGCCAGTCCAAGATTGGAACAGAGGGGAATAAAAGAAAAATTTCTCGATTTAAAAGTGAAATTCCACTCAATCGAAAATTTGTCTCTATCTTTTCAGTTAAAGGAGGTCATGAAACGTTGCTTTTCTTTCCAGTCATCTGACAGTGAAGAATTACGGTCAAAGAAAACGAATTCCAGTGTACAAATGAAATTCCCATTTTTGTAACCCATGAATTCTTTTGAATTCCTTCGAAAGGTCTTCATTCGGTTGAGCGTTTTAGTATTCAAAATTCGATTGAATTTTCATATTATCTGAGGAGTGTTGCGAGTTTAAGTAAAGGTTAAAGAAATAATGTAAAACGAAGAAAAAATTCACAAAATTTTGAGGATAAATCTCAACTTTTTCAAGATATTTTTAAAGTTAGTCTAAATTGTTGTAAATTAAAAAAAGGGGGATTTTTTATTAATCTTTTGAAAAAAATATCTGTTTAAAAAAATCAATAGTTGAGAGAAAGAAAATAAGGGTTTCAGTACTTTATGTGATTGATGATTTTTTTGGGAAAAAAATTTTTGGAAAAGTTTTATCCCTTTTAAAATTTTTATTTGCGGGCCTTTTTTATATTTTCCCAAATCTATTTTTGTAACAGAAATCATTACTATAGTAAGCATAATTCGTTGATGGACATGATGACAGTAATTTTAAAATCACAAGACAACAATACTCTTACTCAGAAAAAGTAAATTTTAAAATTTCATTAATTATATAAATTTTCTCACATGCCTTAAAAGAAAATTTTTTTTTGTCTATTTTTTTTTGTTAAAAAAAGCAAATATAAATAAAAATAAACACCACACAAAAAGCCACATACACTTTAAAAAAAATGAGTTTTCTTGAAAAAAATTTAACCCAAAAAGTTAGTAAACATAAACTTGTTTTTTAAATCTTACAAAGTTTTCGGGCAATCATGACTGTTAAGGAAAGTTAAATGTAGGAATTTTAAAGAATACGTATATATTTAGTAGAGCACTGCAATTTTAAATTTAGTATGGGTAAAAACTTTTAATTAAGACTATAATATTGTAATTTGTATGCGATATTTCTATTAAATGATCTTAATATATTTCCCGTCCTAAATTGGGGGTTTTTAAAAGGGATTTTTTTTATAAAGGAGAAAAAATTATTGTCCTTTTAAAAAATTTTACAAATTTTTTGAACCACCACATTGCTTTTAAAAATCCTTTTGAGATTTCTTTTGAAGCAGCTTTTTAAATGATTCTTTATGAATTTGCAAATGCCAGAAAACTTAGTCATTTATATATATATATATATATATATATATATAAATATATATATATATTATTATATATATATATATATATATATATATATATATATATATATATATATATATATATATATATATATATATACATATATATAAATTATAAAACTCCACAAATTTAAAGCTCTTATTCAGTTAGTATTAAAAAAAATTTTATGGTAACTTGCATGAACAAAATAGAGGTTTACTACAATTTGAACATACTAGCAATAGTATAACTAATTGATGCTTACATTTTTTTTTTAAATAGTTATATTATTAATGATGATTTTTACATTTTTAGATATTGATGAACTAATTATTTTATATAAAATTAGTGAATATACTCTTAATAATGTTTTTTTATTCTAGTTATTCGAATGATTAAAATAAACACCAACCCTCTCAAAAGATATTACTTTGATGCTAATTTGCCTATTAGAGATTAAAAAATTAAATAGTAATATTTTTAATAAAAATTAGATATCTTTAATTTTAATATTATTAACGTACTATTTTTAAATTCTAACATTTTTTTTCTATTTATATAAATATTATTCTTAATTATTTACAACGTAACGATATTTCATTAGTAATAATTTAGACATAATTTTTAATGTAAATAAATTATTAATTATCATTTAGATCTTGACTATCCTTTTAATTTTCTTTATACTTAAGTTCTAATAAATTCAATATTATTGACTTGAATTAAAAACTTTTAGTTTTGTATAGGTAATGCATTTTTAATATCTTTATGCATATATTTCTATAAGTTCAGCGTTACTGATTCGTTTTTAAAATTTATATTTCATGGTGGCTTTTATTTCCTGTTCCTGTTGTTGTTGCTAATCCTCCGGGGTTCAAGGTTGATTTCTCATTCCTACATACATTTACCAGATGGCGCCTTAGCTTATTATCTATTTTATAATTTTTATTTTTAGTTGGCTTTTTTTAATTACTTTTTGTTGTTTTCTTCTCAATAGTTTTTTTATGACAAACTTAAATTTTTGTGGTTTTTATATTTCATTGGCTATAATTATACATATATATATTTCGTTTTAAATTATTTTATCTATTTTTCCTTATGGTTCACTGGCTACATTGGTTTCAATCCGATGAGATTTGTTTGCTTTCTCGTGTTTTGATATACGTGTAGACGTTCTTAAGATATTTACTATTTTTATATAGATTTTTGGTTTCCTGGCTTTGATATGAAAATTAATGTTTTTACATGATATATGGTATTGAATAATATCTTATAGTATATTTTAAGCATTAATAATTTAATACTATGCTTATAATCTTAAAGTATTTTTGTAACGTTTCACACAATTTTCTGCTCCATTTCAACCTAGTTATACTAGCAAATATACGGGAAGATTGTATGGCCTTAAAACCATGTTTGACCCTACAGTTTTAATTCCCAAGGTTTGAAGTTTTCTATTTTCTAATGAGACCATCTTATGTTGACTCAACTGTCTTGTTATATTTTTATTTATTCTTTAGCTTATTTAAGGAAATTTAGAACAAGATTAAAGATTATATGTATTTACATAAACATATACATTTAAAAATTGTTGCAAAAATCTTGAATTCTTTTTATATCCATATCAGAGTAATTTCAGGAAACTGAAAGATTCGGATAATAAGAAAACATTTTTGTTTAACAAGAAAATTTAAAAGAGATGTCATTTTTTCAATAATTGTTGTATATTCTAATATTTGATGTTGTATATTTTTTTATTTAGAATATTTTCAAAAGCAGTTAAGAGGAGGGGAAGTCTTTCCTGAATTTTCTTGAGTGGAAAGCTCAAAACTAAATTTTGTAGATTTGTTTCATTTAAGGGGATTTCGAAACCTCTCTCTATATATACTGACAATGTTAAATAGGTTGTTTTCTATGTACCTTTTCTCAAAATCTATTATGTGTACATGCTTGAAATTTTTCATACAATTAAAGTACACATTTCTCGTTATACTGAAATAAGCTTTTTGCTGATTTTGAATTTTTTCATAATTTATGAAACATTTTTATCAAACATTGCGAAATTTTGGCCCTTTTTCACATAAAAAATTCGTAAAAAATAAATTTTGGAGTTTTTTGCAAAAAGCTCATTTTAGTATATATTAGCCATCATTATAAATATATCATAAAAAATTTACATACCTGTGAACAGTAGTTTCTCAGAAAAGGTACATCGAACATCAAAATTTACATTTTGAGATAAATTGATTGTAATGTATACAGTGAGACTTCTAATCGGATAGGAAATAAAAAAAATAAAAGGCTCAATTTACAATATAAAAGATATATGTTTTGGTTTATATCAGAAGTTCAACTTTTAAGCAAAAACAAAGTACTTTGTTTACATTTTTCGCCATTCAAATGGACGTGGCCCAGTTTCAACGGTTATTTAAAAATAGGTTTTAAGGGCTTCTAATTACCCTATAGGTTAAAATAAGGTATGTTTAGAAAGGTTAAAATCTATACAATATAAAAATGTAAAAATCTCAAATTGTCAAAAAAAATATGATTTTAGCTTTCCAACACCTCTCAAAATGATTCCCATTACTTAGGATAATTTCAAACAGCTTTTATATAAATCCCTCAAATCTGATCAAAAATTTCCTTTTTGGTAAATAAGAATTATTTTTCTTTTTCATTCATGTTTCAATTTGTAAGCACTTTTTTTTACCATTAAAAACAGCTTTTACGTGACCAGACTTATATTTTAAGCGTCTGATGTTTTGTGTTTTTATAGCTTCGATGTTCCGTCAAATTTTATAAAAATGTTTTAAAAGCGTTGCGTTTTAAATTTTAGCTTATTTTAACGAAACATCATTGAAGTTTATTTTATTACCTCTTCAGATATTTATAATTAAGATTAATATCTATTAATTTAAATCTAGCCACCTTTCAACCAAATGAAAATTAAGTTTTAAATATTATTTTACAAAAGAACTTTGCAGAAAAACCTTATTGTTTATCACCAAAATCTTATCTTTAAACATCGGTTAAAATAAATATTTTTAAACAAGAAATTTAATCAATTCTCCCAAATTTCTCAGAAATTCATTACTGTAATCTATTTGGAATCATCCTATATCAGGGGTGGCGAACCTTTATGGATCAACGTGCCACTTTTTCTAAAGAAATGCTTAATAAGGTATAGACGTGCCGTCAAATAATTTTGAATTGTGATTATTGGGAAAATATAATAAATCAAAATACTAACAACACTAAACTCTTTATTTGCTATGAAAAAATACATTTTGCACTTTATAATAGTAAATGTTTGAGTTATATATATATTTTCGTGTAACTAAATTTAAGTAGCGTTAGTGTGACTTCTGTTGTTGCATTATATATATGTAGATGACAAATAACTTATATTAGGATTGTAAGAAGTTACTTTTAGCAGAATGCATGCTGAATTGGAGTCATCTGCCAAACGGTTTCTAAACGAGTCTTTAATGTATTCATCTCTAAAAATTAGGACTCGTAGGCATAGGTCGACGAAAATATGGTTAAAATAGCATGAGCCTACTTTCTCAAACGGTTAAATGTTTCTGGAATCAAATTTAATGTTTCGAAAATTTCGTTATTGGCATTTTTACTTATATTGCTTGTTAATCTTTCTGTTTCAATCGATTCAACTTTTTCCTTGTTTCAATACGTTTTTGAATCCATATTGAACTAGACTAGAAATCACTAAGTTGCATTTCAAAACTTCTTCAAATTCCAACCAATCAAATCGGGGCAAGTTCAGTTTATAAAATGATGTCTCATCTGGGTGCATAATAAACTTGAACGTTTCTGATAATTCTTTGAACTGAGAAAATTTCGCTGAAAATTCCTTGATTGAAGAATCAATTAGGGAAATTTCTTCAATAATTATTTCTTTGTCTGGTTTCTCATATACGTCTTAATCTTTGAAATAGTTTTTCAAGTTTGGGTTTCCTTGTAATAATATAGTTTCTAAACTAAAATACAAACCGTTTTGATTGATGCGTGCCCATAATATTGTGTTGCGTGCCATCGATGGCCCGCGTGGCAATGGTTCGCCATTCCTGTCCTATATTCTTTCAAAAAACAAATTGGCTGACGAGAATTACTAGAACATCAAAGATCATGCTGCAAATCAGAAATCTCTCTTTCTTGTGTACGATCTCTATTTCTAATGTGCTTTATGTTATCGCGATGTTTGATGGATCTTCAGGAGAGGCTTTTTATACAGTGGCGCAATTACATTCCACCCCCTTCCATCGATCAATTGCGGGTGTCAAACATTTCTTTCCGGTTTGTGCTCTATCACCGCGGGCACTGTCAATCCATCTCCCGCCGGAATTCCTCGCCCACAGGGATACTTTGTGCGCCACTTTTTTGCTTGTTTCTTTGGGTCCCGAATCACTTCTTCAGTGCACACTACATAATTGAAATGGATGTGGAAATGTTTGTTCATAAAGCGTTTGTGTCGTGTATTAATTATAATTCACATATTTAATTTTTGATATTACCTATAATTTTAGTTTGTTTATTTACCTTTTTTTATTTAGTTTAAACTAACTTTTATATATATATTTGGCAGGTTGAAATATCTTTTGCTTAGTGTAACTTATGTCCATGAGCTACGAATGACGAGATCTTTATTTATAAACTATAATTGTGATGTATTTCGGTTGATATTTCATTTCCTTGTTTTGGCTTTTAGCCTCGGAAAGACTTAATGTTGAAATTAATTTGCAGCTGTCTCGATATTCTGAACAATATATGCCACCCTAAAGCCAACAATTCATCTCTCACTATGTAACAACAGTTCATATCCTGCTAGTCGAAACTAGCAGTGACTTGAATAAAACAAGTAGTATAAAAAAAATCAAGTCAATTCCTACTTAGGTCAACAAAGCAAAATTTTATTTTACTTTTTATTAAATAGTTACAATTAATATCAACATCTATATACATATGACAGAATCACAATATTAAGTGAAAAATAGAAAGTAATTTTCCTTGCCATTTTCCATGCTATATATGGTGTTGGACTATTTTTTATTTGTTGCTATTTATTCATTAATTACATTTAATTATTCTAGTAAAATAGAACAGTAAAAAAGAAATCCCATTCCCAGGTGGGATTCAGAATCCATGACCTTCGGATTAGAAGTCCAACGCGCTATCCATTGCGCTACAGGGGCACAACGAACGATTTTCCTTTCTATATATGCTGTTAGACGATTATTTTTGTTTGTTACTATTCACTCATTTTTTAATTTAATTAATGAATTAATATTTGAAAAAAACCTGTATTAACATCAAATGTCAACCACTACAAGTTTAAAAAATGTATTTGAACTTGAATGGATGAATAGAAAGTATTTTATTAACGATTGAACAAGATACATATGTGTAGAGAGAGAGAGAGTGAACCAATAGTAGGAATTGAAAAATATGAAATACCTGGCTCAGATTTTTTTTTTTTTTATTTAGAAGGTTGGAATGCATGTTTGAGAACTCGTATATACGCAATTAAAACCTGCTTAAAATTTGAACACTGGTTTGTACCACATGTAATTTTAACAATATTGAATATACCTCCCTCGAAAATTACCTGAGAATTTCGAAGCATCCAAGCTGCTTGAAATTTTCCTCTAGTTTATACCACGATGGAATATGCACATGATTAGCCTGATAACTGTGATGCCACAAACGAGCCCTATATAAAAAGAGAGCATTATGCCATTTTGAAGTACAGGAATTGCTTGTTATTTCGATTATTTTGTGTGAGCAATTTCAGTAGGCCTCGAAGAAGAATATGTCTGTCATTCGAACACGTTTCCTAGTTCAACAAAGGAAAAATTTCTGCCTATAGAGAATTCAAATTATTCTTCCGAGAAAACGGTTATCATGTTGAACAGAGATGTGGACTTGTAATTGATTAATGTAAAAGGGAACGATTGACCGATGATACTAACTGAACCGGCCTCGTGGCACTAGATGTGATGACAGATATATTGTACTCGTGGATGTATCACTTTGCCACATCAGGATCCATAATCATAAAGATATACAGTCTGTTGCGTAACATTCAATATCCTCGCATACCATTCTATATACCCATTTCACATTCCGTCGATGGATGCAACACCATTTACAGTACAGTGGGATGTCCTCATGTTGTGTATTACTACACAAACTACGCGTGTGTCAAAGTTACACTGTTTGCGCCTGCATCGAGCATTGAGCGGGCTGACATGGATAGAAGAATGACATGACATTACCTTTACGGACAAATCATATTTCTACAGCAACACAACGATGGTCAAATTAGAGCACAAGAGAGGAGAGAAGTTATTTAACTGTTGCCTTATTCCTCGCCATACGGGTTTTGCGCCCATGTTATAGTTCGGGATGATATGGTACTCCCCTCCCTCGCCTCCCCTAGTACAAAGCTGGTGCAATGATCAGCCAGAGCTCTATATCCTAGAGATTTGTAAGCTTTTGTCTCTCTTATCTTCAGAGCTTGCCTGCGGTTACATTTTAACAGGACAATGTACGATCACACGCGGCAGGCAACGATTCAATGCATCTTCATCGGCCACAGCATTATAATGCTGTCTTGTCCTGGTGTTGTCCCTATCACCTATCTAGCAGGCTTATTCGATGATTGGAGAAACATCTGGTCCAATATATGCATAATCAGACCAACTTTGGTAATGTATGGAGGCATCATGGATTGACATATCCCAACAAGATATCCAAAGCTTCTTTGCTTCAATGCTTGGGAGTGTAGAAGTGGTTAATGCCAGCTAATGTGGCACTACTCGATACTAATTTCATTGTCTTCCTCACATCTTAGTTAAGGATGTATTTTCAATCATTTCACATTTGTACTATAAGTTATCTTCTTCAATTCTTCAGTAAGCCGAATCAGCAAAGGTCTGCACCTACCAAAAAGAGTTTAAAGTGTTTCAATCGAGTTCCTAGAAAGATACAAATATGACAATAAAAACTTAGGTAGTATTTTCCCCGATATACTTGTGTGAAAAACGTGAAAAAGGGAGAAGAAAGAGGAAGTCCAAGGAGTTATTTCCATTTTTTTTTTAGTTTTCCATTTTCTTTTTACAAAAGCTATTTAAAAATGTAAAAAGTATGATACCATTGATTTGATTTCATTCCTGTCATCAAAAAGAAATATAATGGATAATTAGGAAGTATAAAAATAGGTTGGAATGTACAAAATATGGGAGTTGAATCGAATCCTAAGCCTAAAAGATATATTATTTTAGGACTGATAAAATATAATTTGAACATGACGAAATATTTTGCAATTTTCTGAAACATCTAACGTAATATCATTGTTTTGAATTATTTCTTTGAAAACTTTGGACATAGATGGCTATACATTTTTAACATAAATATAATTAAATAGCAAACCAAATAAGAATTATAATTTACGAATACAATAAAGCAGTCATAATTTAAGTAAATATTCGACTAAAAACGCTTTAATTACGAATTTTTTAAAGAAGTTATTATTTTTTAAGAGATTTTTTATGCCATGCCGATTGAAATGGGAAAAAGAGAACACAGTTTTTATCGCGGAGTATATTGATATGAAATTAAAAATGAAAAACAAATTTATGTATACTTAAAGGAATATTTATTGCATATCATCACGCACGATACAAAGCACAAAGAATGTCTATATTTTTGTGGTTTCCTTGGGTCCCTAGACCCTGGGGCACTTTAATGCGGGTGTGTGAAAGAGCAGGGGCGAACATAGAAGTAGCTCATGTCAGATGGCGTGGATGGTAAATGAGAATGAATTGCGGGAGAATGGCGCCTTCGACAAAGTGACTGAAAGCAAAGTTCTGTACGGAAATAATGGACTGTATGGCAAACATCATATTTTATATTACCCGATACTGCTGCAAGAATAATGCGCCAAGGTACTTGATGCAACACCCAAGAGAACAAAGAAAATGGTGGAAAAGATGGAATAAATTCTTTTGCTGAAGGCTGTGAACAACATCTCATTGACAGTTTACACTTAACAACATAGGAAATATAATTCTTAAGGTTGTCACATTATTTTTTAAGTCACAATGTTACTTTGTTAGCTAGAAGTATTAGAATAAATATAATCACAGATTGTAATTTAAGGTATCCGACTACGTTCGGAACCGTGATTTTGCAAAAGCGAATAAAATGATAATATTTAGGATATTTAGTGTCACTTAGATTAGAAAATGTGTATAAAATTGTTTTAAGAATAATATTACGATAAAAATTATTTAAGTACAATATTTTGACAAAAAATGAACATAGAATGACCCATTTTCAAAATATTCTCCTTTTGTGAAAAATGCTTCTATTATAATATTTTGCCTGTATATAGCTCAGACTTCTGTATAGAGGCTCAACCAGAATTTTTGAAATATATAACTTAGAAGTGGGTTTATCCATGCTTTACAATAACAGAGGGGAGAAATTTTAAGAAAAAAATGCCGATAATTATTTCAATGGGTTGTAACTCTGAAAATAATGTGAATTTTTCAAAAATCATAGTTGAGTTTCTGTACAGAGGTCTGAGCTATATACAGGCAAAATATTATTATAATAAAAGGCTTTTTCACAAAAGGAGAACATTTTGAAAAAGGTTATTCTAAGTTAATTTTCGCAATATATGTATTAAAATAATTTTTGTCAAAATGTCTTTAAAACAATTTTATACATGTATTCTAATCTAAGTGACACTAAATATCAAGAAAATTATCCATTTATGCGCTTTTTTTAAAATCACGATTCCGAACGTAGTCGGATACCTTAAGTCAGAGTCAAGTATTTTTCAAAACAAATATGTTATTGTTCTTTTCATGTAATATATCAGTCATACTTGTGTTGTCAGTTATATCGTGGTACAAACTTTGAACTTTTAATTTTAGATTTTTGAAAATTTTATTTGTAATTACTCAGTAAATTTAATAAAGAAAAACGTTGAACGAAAATATGAAAACAATTCTGGTCAGTGGTAGTACTAGATCTTTAAAATATGTAAAGAAGTAAAGAAACACATGTAGAATTTAGATTTATTAAATTTTTTTCTCGTGGAAACATAATAAAACAAAAAATAATAATTTTTTTTTCAGAATCAAATACTTTAATTTATAATGAGTTCAAAGTTATGAAACTTGGTTTCCAGAGATTATATAACACTTGTTTCTTATTAAGAGTTGTTTAATATTGGAATATTGCTTCATAGCTCTGAGCATAATAAAAGTTTAGTTAATTTATTTAAAAATATTCCTTTTAAATAATTTTGTGGTTTCCTAAAAAATAAGTATTATGTATATTTTACTGTAAACAAAAATTCAATTAATTCAAATTTTAAGAAAATGGCTTTCAAACTTTTAAAACAGATTTCTAAGGTTTGACCACTCATAATGTAAAAGAAATGTTGTTTTCATCTTTCGACATTAACAAAAATATGAATTCAAAAATACATCAGAATTTCTTTTGGTAAATTATGTGAAATTTAGAAGCATTTAAGTGATAAAACAATACATAATTAGAGGGATATTTTACGCAATGAAATTATTTCCTTATTTATTTTTATTATTTTTGTAAAAATGTTTGATAGATATAAATAAAATTTATATTGTTTTTGGTCACTACATAATCATAGTACTCTTACACATACCTTATATAATAAGTCTTAAAAACTATTTTAATTTAAGAAAATTTAATTTTAATTGTTTTTAGTTTCATCCCACACACAAAACAAGAATATTTACAAAATCTCTGTTTTCTTTCTATCTATTTATTTATTCTATTTTTACGATGTGACGATAATTTAAAATTCCTGATTTTAGGAAAATGTTAACCTTTTCGTGGGCCTTGGGAAGATTACTTTACATCTACATGATCTTACAAAATACACCTGTGAGAAGCGTAAAACTGATTATAAGGCATTGCTGTTTGTAAAAAAGCAACACCATGAAGGAATCATCAGAATTAAATGAACTTTGCAGCAAATATCAATTATAGGATGTTACGTAAAATAGTAAAGTTTCAGAGCCACCACGCATGCGTGGCGTGTGCAGTGCCTTCTGAGATGATGCAGAAAACGTATAAATAGAGGGCTGCAGCGGGACGTTGAAAATAGTTAATGATTATTTGTTAGTGGCGTAACGTTTAGTGAGACCTAAGTGTGAAATAATGAGACATTCCAACAACTTACGGAGTTATAACGGGGGAGGATTATCGGCCTTTGAGAAGAAGAATTTTCCTATCGCAGTAGAAGCTTGTGCGCAGCGGAACAGTTCCACAGTGATGCGAGTTTGGAAGCAGTGGACCCACTAGCCCCGAACAAGTCGAAAAACTGGAAGTGGACGACGGAAGGTGACGTCAGCATGCGATGATCGATACCTGCTTCACATGGCGGTGAAGGACCATACAGCTTCCTCCAGGCAGTCCTTGCAGCAGTTGGTCTACTGCTACAAGTGCACTAATGTCAGCTTCGTCAATTCGTCGACGTCTGCTGCACCATGGATTACGTGCAAGGGTGTCTTTATACAGGATCCCCCTCGAGGCAAACCATCGACGGCTGCGTCTTCAATGGACTCATGAGCCCACAGCCTGGCAAGCTGATTGGCGCCAAGTTGTCTTTTCAGATGAATCATGCTTCAATTTGTGGGATCATGATGGCCGCATTCGTGTTAGACTCTATGCCGGTGAACGCTGCCTTCCAGAGTGCGTTATCGAACGACATAGTGGCCTAACATCCAGAGTGATGGTTTGGGGTGAATTTCGTATCATGGACGATCCAATTTGCTATGAATTGAGGGTAATCTCAATAACAACAGGTACATCTGTGAAGTGTTACAGCCCGAAGTTGTTCCCTTCCTTCAAGGCATCCCTGGAGCTATCTTTCAGCAGAATAATGCCCGCCCACATGTTGCAAAGACTGTTCGAGACTTCTGTTCAGCCCAATACATGCAGCTTCTTCCTTGGACTGCTTATTCACCGGATATGTCACCTATTGAGTACGTGTGGGATTTGGTTGGTTGGCGTCTCGCTCGTGATCCACGTCCTGCAACTTCCAAAGACGAACTTTTGCTGCACATGCAAGTAATATGGAATTCTCTTCCACAAGCAGACATTCAAAATCTGTATAACTCTATGCCACGTCGTATAGCAGCTACTTATTGAGAGTGTGGTGGCTACACCAAATACTGATTTCGGACGCTTAATATTGTTTTTTTGCTTTGAAAATTTCGTCATTTATTTTTACTAATACAAGTCATTTTGTGCATTAAATTTCATTTAATTCTGATGATTCCTTCATGGTGTTACATTTTTTATAAACAGCAGTTTATACTGGCCTTGCTATTATAACGATGGGAAGACTAAGTTCCTCTTCGGGGTTTTGTGCTACTGCAGATAATCTAGTGATTATGACATCTGTAAACCGGACAAAAAAGATGGTACTAAAGAGGAAGTACATTGTCCAAAAGCTGTTGCTGTATATAAGATGTCATGGGAGAGGTTGATCACTTCGATCAAAGAAAAAAAGATACCAAAAGAAGAAGATCTGTAAAATGGTGGCATCGTATCTTTTATTTTCTTATTAACCTTGTCACCATAAACAGTTTCATACTGTGAAAAGTGAACAAAAGAAAAAGAAGCTTAGACCAACTAGCATTTCGTATACCTTTAGCCAGTCAATTACGATGGATATTTCTCAGGAAAAAGGAAAGGATGTCCTGCTAGCTTCAAGCAAAAGGTGTCGTTT
>BMAV01024745.1:0-52758 GCA_019973955.1 Trichonephila inaurata madagascariensis
AATTGGAAACTATTTGTTTCGCTATAATGTCCCCAATAGGTTGCGATAATACATAAGTACCGATGAATATCATTTAATGAATTTTCCATTAACGAACTTTTCTTCGGGCTTGGGCGACTTCGCTTAATAGAGGTCTGACTCTTTAACTAAACCCTTTATCTTATATATAGTCAAAATTTTCATGTAAAATATCAGTTATTCATAACTTAACAACAACAAAAAATTCAATTACGCTATAGTTCTGTATTCCTAAGTTCTTTCAAAGGATGCCTAATTCAATTTCTTCTTCTTTAGAAAAGAAGCCAAACTTTTTTTGAAAATAATCCTTACGATAGTTTCTCTTGTTCAGAATATTCTCATAATTAAACCCCCTCGCGCAGATAAAGCTCCAGCCTCACGAAGTAAATGCGGATAAGCATTCATAACACACCTCGTATGTTATGTGTGTTATCGCCTGGCAACTCATCCGTTAGGCGATTGCATCTTTCTCAGAAGCTGATATCTCCTTCCCCAAAGCCGTGCGCAACCCAATAAAATCTAGCCACAATCAGCCCCCTCCGGGCCAAGGCGGATTAACATTATTAAGGCGTCACCACATGCGAACTAACAGTCCCAACATATTACCCGACTGGGAAAAGTTAATTCAAAGTTATTCATCCGAGCCCCGATCCGTAAGACCAACGCGTGCCAGAAATGGCAACATATTTCCGATCCTCATATAGGAGTCGGGTACCAGTTTTGCACCATAGCAACCGTTGCGCCACCCGCTGTAATGGCTCAACAAGTAAGCGATCTAAAAGGGAGAGAGAGAGAAAAAAGTAACCTTTTCCGGAATGGGATGTGTTCCGAGGGATTGGGAGAGGTGTGAGTGAAAAAAGGAGTTGTTCAGGTTTGAGGATGTGGAACTACGAACATCCGGGGTAATCTCTAAAGGAAAACGTAAAGTTAATGGATGCAGAGCGAATAGACCTATTCATATGTTTATTTTTGTTCCGACTAACTAAAAGCATCGAGTTCGCACAAGTAATAGTTTTATGGGTCAGAGGAAAAGAATGTATATAGTTAAAGAAAAATAAGGTGGTTAAATCTTCGGAGAGAGCAAGATGTAAACAACTTATGAGAGACTACGTTTTATTTTTCTCACCTAAAATCACTAAGAAGTATTATAATGACGTGAAAGCTATTGTTTAATGCTTTTATGGAGTTTGGCTGCCTTGAGAAATTGCGAATTTAGACAAAAATGTCTTAAGGTTTAATTTTGTAGGCCAATTTATTACGTTTATAAAAATACCAAGTTTATTCTTCATTTTCTAGTACAAAATTTATAATTATTTAATTACAGTTACCGAATTTAAAACGCATTTTTTAGAACATTTGAAACAGAGGAAGGGATTGCTGAAAAAAATCATGAAGATTTCAGATATTTAATTGAATTTTTTGTCTGTGTTTTATGTATTACTCTTTCCAGTGGCGCACACAAGGGGGGGGGGTCCCCAGGTCCGGACCCCTCCCATAGCCTTTTTTTTAAATGATTATAACCCTTTGTATATAGTACGTAAAATTTAATTAAGTATTTGTTATGAATAATTAATTTTATTAATGCTAATTATTTATTCCATAATTAATTTTGTACTGTTTTTTGTTCCCAAAAATCGACAAAATCAAAAGAATATGTTGGGCGGCATTTTGGAGCATGATAAGATAATGTTGGACTTTTGATTCTGGAGATCCTGAAGGACTTTTGACCCTAGTATAAGGCTTGAACTTATAATTCGTCAACCCAGAGCTTGTGACAATAACCACTAGGCTACTACAATCCCTATTAAATTATAAAAAAAGATTTTTAAAATAAGCATGATTCTTGAAACTGTTTTGTGTAAATGAGGAATATTGTTAGTTCAACGTAGCGAGAGTCTAAAATGAACTAGTTAACGTAAAAAGTGATGTTTTCTTAAGCCATTATGTTTTTTGCAACCAGTATGTATATATATGGGTGTGGGTATATATAGAGAGAGGAGATTCGGATGTTATGGAATACTATTTATGTTTCTAGAAATAACTTTACTGGTTTTCCATAAAAATCTCCAAAATTATCACTATAAGCTATTGTAAGGAATTAACACTTGTCAAAATAAGTAACATTTATTTATTTTATTTTTTTTATTAAAAAAAATTTATTTAAAACAAGTAATATAAAAAAGAATTTAAAGTCAATTCCTACTTAGATCAACAAAGAAAAATTTTATTTTTTAGCTACTTTTTATTAAATAGTTGCAATTAATATAAATATGTATATACATATGACAGAATCACAACATTAAGTGGTAATTCAATTTTATTAATTATCATTAAAGTATCGTATTGTCATCCAAAGCAATCGTGTATATAAAATTTCAGTTCAACTGAAGACTTTAAAACGTGAGAAAAACCTTTTCAAGTTTTGATACAAGTCTCCAAAAGGGTCACTAAGTCGCCAACGTGGCTGCATTTGTAATTCTTTAAATAATTAATTTTTATTAATTATAATTAAATTATTGTATTGTCCTCCAAAATAATCATGTATATTAAATTTCTGCTCAATTGAGCGCTTTAAAATGTATTTTATTAACGATTAAAAATTCCAGCAAGATAAAGAAATATATAGAGAATGTGAGTTAATAGTAGGAATTGAAAAATGATAAAAATAGAGGGTATTATGGAATAGTCAGGTAATATGGAATAGGTGGCTTAAGCCATTAGAAAACTAATTAAGACTTCATAAAACGTAGTTATTTTTAACGATAAAAAGAATACGTGAAAGTCTTTTCTGCGTTTCGATTCTTTTTACAAAAGTCACAAATATAATCTTTCTCTGCTGTAGTACAATCAAGGTGAGCCCACAGGAAAATAGCTGAAGCATTGTATCGAAATTTCCTCTCATTGATCTTCGGATAACTTTCAGTTACAGAAAATATATTCAACGTCTTTGTCTTCTAGTTTTTTAATTGGTGGAAAGGGGAAGTTTTGATACATAAAGAGGGGAATGATCCAGTGCTTCGACGATTCTTTAACAAAGAGTCTTTGGATGTTCTTTTATTGTTTTGGAGCCTCTGTGGTTCCTTCTTTTTTGATCTTTTCTCTTAGTTTATCCTCTAAAGCTTTTTTTTATGGGGAATACGTTATTTTAAAAGAAGACCCAACTTTCCTTCCTCTATATTTGACTTCTGCTTTTTTAAGAGGTGGTGGTCATACCTCTATAGGAAGGACAAAATTTTTTGATTTAGATGTATCAGGGGTAGTGTTTATACCAGGGATGGCGAACCAATGACACTCGTGCCACTGATGGCACGCGACACAATATTCTGGGACGCCACCGATCAAAACGATTTGCATTTTAGTTCAAAATAACGAAGTTCACAATGAAGTATTACGATCAAACTTGAGTGATTGGTTCACGATGCGGCGCACACTAGTTTGTTATTGTCTTGACTTAGTAACGTCGTGGACTGCAAATGCTAATGAGGCGAAGTTTGTCTACGCATAGCATAGTAAAATTGTTTACACTCTGTATTTTAAAGTTTATTTTTTTATTTCTATTTCCCAAAACCCTTATTTAACGTAACTAGTTCCAAAAAAAAAAAACAATAAGGGGCAAGATAATTATTTAACAAAAAGAATTTCAAAATTTGGGGAAACCGGGGAAATATGGCATGATTAGTAAAAAAGGGGACAAAAATCTATGTGTTTTATGGGCTGGAACAGTTTGCATGAAGAACATCGTCTGTAAAACACATTCCCGACACAAATTTATTTAAAAAGTTTGGGTCATGCTATTTTTAAACCCTATTTTCATTTTTTCCTATGCTTGCAAATCATTATTTTTAAAAATGAATAACATTAAAGACTCGCTTAGAAAATGTTTGGCAGATGATTTAATTCAACAGGATTTTTGCGAAAAGTAACATGTTACAATCCCAATATGTTATTTATCATCTAATCTGCAACAACACAAGTCACATAAATCAATTTGAATTACACGCGGGCCCACACAAGGGGGTCCGGGGGGTCCGGACCCCCCAAAGTCATTGATTTTTTTTCTAATTGATTATAATTCTAAATATATAGTATGTAAAATTTAAATAAGTATTTGTTTTAAGTTAATTTTTTTAATGAATGCTATTTTTTATTCAAAATTTTAGTTTTTACGTGTTTTTTTCCCGAAAAACGACAAAATCAAACGGGGCATAATACAAGAATGGTGAACTTTCGAACCCGGACTCCCCCCACCCCTTGAAAAATTCCTGTGTGCTCTACTGATTACACGTATAACTAAAACATTTACTACTATACAGGGCAAAATGTATTTTTTTTCAGTAAATAGTTTTGATTTGTTAGTGTTTAGTTTTTATTTTAAACTTAATTTTTTTTGACCCAAAAAATTTTTTCAAAAAAGGATTTTATAAGGATTCGCCACCCCTGGTTTATACTTTTTTCCCGAGAATTCCGGGGAACGACACGGGACTGAAATAATCCACGTAGGAAGGTGAAAACCTTTACATATATACAAAGATTCATATTATATGTAGGTTTACTCTCAGACAAAAAAAAGTGATGTAACATACTAACCAATATAAATCAACACGTTTAAATATGGGGCTAAAACTGTAATTAAAGCGCAATAAGAATAAAATAACAAATACACGTGTATTGATTTTCTCAAATTCGGCAAGTATTCATTTTTTTATCAAGTCAATCACAAAAAAATAAGTTTTAAAAAATATACTTATCGATTAAAAAAGACAATTAATAATTTAGTTAGTCAAAATTTCATGGTATATGTGGACAGCAAAATGGGGCTCAGCAACGTATTCAATTTCATACTTATGGTTTTTCTTAAAAATCTATCGCTTTTAAAAACAGTTTTTTTTCATTTTTTTTTAAAAAACCTTCTTTATGAATTTCCCATAACACTCAGATTAACATTCCATTTGCCCCTGCCATGAAAACTTTAATGCGACACTTTTTAAATCATTTTTTTCCGGCTTTATACAACGAAAAATCGCTTGTCCTTTCTTTCGATGTTCCAGAGATTTCCCTCCCGACCCCGGCGAGCGATTCACCCCGCTTGATTTGCTTGCCAGAAAGTCGTCTAGAAACCGTTTGGGGCAAGTTCCCCGGATCCATTGACGTAAAAAAAATAGAAACATAAATTTCCGATTTCTGGTTCCGTTTTCATTGAAATAACAGCTGGAATTTCAGATAAATTGTCTCAATGGGCATAGAAACCACGATACTTCAGAATTCAAAATATGACTACACTTGTATGTATATTGAGTTGCTATCGATCTTTATATATACTTCTTTCAATGCTTCAAGACTGCTCTTGGACGCTGTCAATTTATTTGAAGCATTAGTTGATTAATGAAAAAAAAAGACATAAATTTAGAGTACGGTAAAGTAATTGATGTTAGGATAATGTTATTTTGATTTTTTAATGTCACAAATTGCGATATGAATGAGAATTAGGAAATTGATAGATGAAATATATTCTTAAACTTTGAAAATAAATAAAACATAGTTGAAGACAAATGCAGTCGAACCTCCATATAGCGAACATCTATATTGCGAATTTTTCTATATAGTCAACTTTTTCGTGGAACCAAGAACATTCCAACATTCCATAACCTCTCAATAGCGAAGTGCATTTTCTGTATAACGAACTTTTTCTTTTGTGATTCAATTTTTTTTCTCCTTATTTTTAGTGTCTTTCTGGGCATTTCAAGTTATTCTTTCTTGTAACATACTTTGTGGGGGTCTTTCTTGAACGGGTTTTTTACCGGGGGCCCTAATTCCCCTAAAATCATAAAATTGCCGTAATTTTTCAAATAAAAAACTCAAACTAAATTAACTAAATTTAAGGACGCATGTGGTAATGTATGTTTAGAATTTCTAGCTATACAAATAATGTACGTTTAAAATTACTCGTATGCTTTAAATTAGAAAATGCCCATATAATTCATTAATATTAATACAAAGTTATTTTCATAATGTTGAAAATACAGTGTATTCTTCGACATCCTTTTGTCTTGCTTTCCTTGCCGTTTTTCTTCCTATTATTATTTTTTAATGGGTAAGATATATAAAATAAATAAACATTAATTTAAAAAAAGGTGTGAATAATTACTTTTTTTTTTAAATATATAGTGCTTATTAATCTAAAATTTGCTTTATGTGGTTTATAAAATGTATTAAAAGATGAATTTCTATGTAGCGAATTTTCCATATAACGATTTTTTTTGTTTTTTTGCGGGATTTAGCGACTTCGTTAAATAGAGGTCTGACTGTGTTTCAAAATTACATCCCTAAAAATATTTTACAGTTTTTTTCTGTATATACTTTCACCCCCCTAATAAAAAAGTTTTTAAAATGCTGTTAATAAACTGTAAAAAACGAATGACTTTTTTTTTATTTCTTATAATTTTTTGGATTTATTTTATGCATATTAATAAAAGATAGATAAGATATATTCTATACATGAAAACGAGAGCCAAGCTTGTTTACTTAAAAATAGTAAGATAAACTCTTGTTGTTGTTGTCGTGTGTTTCACCCCTAAAATACATATAAAAGAAAAATAAATGAACAGAAACACATATAGTAAATAAAAAAAGAACCCTAGGATTTATTATACAATCGATGTTTCCCACCCGGTACAAAAAGGGTGCGCTGCTTTCCATTCGAGAGGGGGCCGATTTCAGGTGAAGGTCCGACTTTTTTTTCCCAAAAGATACACCCCATGCCTTATTCGGGATTCGAACCTAAACCTACTCGATTAAAAACCAATGTCATAACCATACTGGGTGGGAGGGAAAAAGAAACTCTTGAACAATCTGCGTGAATTATTCAGAAAATAAAGCCCTTAAAAAAAAGGAAAAAATTATTCATTAAAAAAATAAAAAACAAATTTTTATTTACCATGAAGCCCCTTTTTTTTCTTCTTTACATAATCTTTTTCTGACTTTTTAAACATTTATCGTACTTTTTTCAAAAAACTTCAAAATTCCCATGTTATACTCTTCTGTCTCGCCCAATACATTTGGGTTTATTTGCATTCCCCTAATTTCCACCACTTCCAAGAACTTTCTTCCCGAAACTCTTACCATCTTCTCCCCCCTTCAAAGAATCATATTTTCCTTCAGCTTAAGAAAAAGATGGCAATCATTTTAAAGTTTAAAGGGCCCCGGACTATTGGTCTTTTGTTTGAAGCTGTGAACACAAAACTTAATGCTGGCAGCGGGTATAACATGGGGGGAAATTTCCCGGGAATAGCCCGGAAAAAATTTTTAAAAATGAAGGTGGGTGTTACTTAGAAAAAACGAAAAATTTAAGGTAACAAATTGTTTCTCCCCCCCATATTGTGATATTCATATGTTATAACTAAGTGGTCTTTAAATTCTGGATGACTTTAATATAAAAATGCTTAACTCAGTGGCGCGACAGTTCATGAGAGCCAAGGCCTACTGTCCCCAACCCCAGTATACGTGCCCCTGGGGCCCTGAGGTGCATGAGCGGGGTGTTCCGGTCAGGTGGTCAGTCTGACGTGAAACCCTCAGTGTTAATTTCCCCAAAAGAAACTTATTATTCATTTATAGACCCAAAAAGGGATGAAAGGCTGGGTAAATCTTCCCCCCCCCGGGGTTTTTGAACCCCCGGAAAAAATTATAATAAAGAGATAAAAAAAGAAAAAAAAAAGATCTTCACTTTTTTTTCCCCTTTAGAATGGAGTGATTGAGAAAAATAAACTATTATATTAAAATATACCGATGTCGTTTTAACTGTAGAGGAATTCAGGGATAGATAAATCAGAGAATGTTGTTGCAATTAAATAACTGTAGGTAATGGAAATAGATTTTTTCGCCAGTTTCTACAGGGAGAAATTCCGGAACAAACTTATTTTAACAATGCTACGATAAAATGCAACCCGAATTCACAAAATCTGGAAACACCGCAAAATAGTTTTTAAAAAGTATATATAAAGAATAAATGAAAAAATCACTAAAAAAAAAAAAAAAACTCTTAAAAAAATTAAACTTAAAATTTTTTTTGGTTTTGAGTTTTATTCTATGTGTTAGTGCAATTTTTTTTTTATAAAACTATTTTAAATAAAACCAAAAAACAACAAATTATTGTGTTTACAAATTATCGAATTCTAGCTGCCAAATACGATCGACATGGTTGCGAAGCTGCAAGAAAAAATTTCAACAACATACATATTGTATTGAAAGAGATAGAAATAACCTTCAATCAGCCTCTAATTATTTGTATGCAGACTTTTATAAATGTAAAAAATATAACGTGGGATTTCACTAAACTTAATTTCAAGATTAATAAGAAATTGTTTGAATTATTTCATAATGTGCATCATGAATTATTTCTTCAAATGTGCGTTTTTAAATTTTTTTAAAAAATTTTTTTCTTATTTAAAAAATTTTTGGGGCTTCATTCATGGAACGGCTCTTTTATTTTCCCTTTTCTGAACTAGGTGTCATATAATTATTAAAATGTTTAAAAAAATAACTCTGAGAACAATTGTGTTCCCGCTTCTTTCCCTTTAAAAATACAACTGAGGGAAAATTTTTGATAGAATTGAAATGTTGCAAAATGTGAGGTGTGTTTTTTTTATGCTGTCAGTGGCGCAAACAAGGGGGGGGAATTGGACCCCAAAAGCTTATGATTTTCCGATTGTTTATAATTCTAAGGGATATAATACGAAAAATTTTAAATTTCATATTTGTTTTAAAGATTAATTTTTTTTAATTAATGCTAATTATTTATTCAATAAATGGTTTTTTACTGTGTTTTGTTCCTGAAAATCGACAAAATCAAAAACAGCATGATACAAGAATGGTGAACTTTCAACCATTTCAACCATTACCATTATAATAAATGATTTAACTAATACTAATGTTAAAAATAACTGAAAGTTCATTTAGGACAAACCCAATAATTTTTATCTCCCCCATTTTTTTTAATATTTTTAACTTAAAAACCATTTTCTAAAAAAAAACATTTTTTTTTTCCTGTGCAATTTTAAAATTGTAGATTTTTACCCCTTTTTTATTGCCTTGAAAAAACATGCACACATAAAAAAAAATTTTATTTCCGGAAAATTTTAAACCATTTAGGGAAAATTTTTTTGTCAGTCAAAAATAAAATCCATAACAACCTGAAACACGCGTCTGTTCCATTTTTGGGCATGGAACACTTCCGAAGGGAAAAAAAATCTTTTGTGTAAAGACACGTGTATTCTTTTTTGTGACAGCATGTTGTGGGGTTTTATTGAGCATTGGATTTTTTTAAACAAAGGGGATCTGAAGGGGTCCTAATAAAGGGTGGCTGTCCATATACGTAAAAAAAGGGGAGTCTTGAATAGCCATTTTGTTTTTACTTCGTTTTGGGGAAAGAAAAAGCCAACGGGTAAAAATAAAACCCACTCCTCCGTTCACCAGACAGCCCCTATTTTTTCCCGCTTTTCATGTGTCCAACGAATAGCATACAAGGATAGACGTTAGTATCCTAAAAATAGATTAAGAAATGCAAATGTTTAAAAATATTTATGCGGTTTTTTTTTCATTTGCCAAATATTTTTTCCCCGCGGGGTAGCTACCGCCGTATCAATGATACGGGGCCCCAAAAAACGGGGGGCCCCAACATGTGTAACTACAGTTCCACTAACAGGGTTCCCCCTATATAAAAAAGGGGCCCAAAAAAATTTCGATACAGGGCCCCCCCTTTGGAAACTAACTACGCCATGTAAATACCCCCTTTCGTATCGTTAAATGTTCTGAAAAGAGATGTATCCATTCGATGTAAATTTATAAATGTTGTTCAGTATAATAAAAATATGTCTCTATCAAATAATTTAAATTTTTAAAAGGGATGTGTTTTGGGGATCCCTCTTCCTCTTCTTAGCGTTTCAAAAACAATTGAACTTAATCTTTAATAGTATGCAATTGAAATTTAATTAAATAAAAATAAGTTGTGAATTATTTTATATCTTATTTACTATATTTAAATTTATCATTGCCAATTTCAGTTCAAGTATATACCAAGAAAAACGCCAAAGAAGTATTTCGTCCTGATTAGTGAGTTCTGAATTATGTTGATGAAACAAAAGCAAACAATTTTAGATGAGAAAAAATATTAACAAATAAATTTTCTATGTACGCAATATGTTTGGATGTAATGTTTTTTCTATCAATTTTTGTGCATGCTGCCTCACAAATTATCTAAATATCTCAAAATTCGAATTTAAAAAAAAGAAGAAATACTTTATATTTACATGAGCCATTATAAAATCTTTTGTGTGGGTAACGTATTATGTAACTATTGATAGCAACTTCAATATATGATATGTATCAACGGTTAATTACGTAAAAGAAAAGAAGCACATCAAACATGCAAGTTGCAGAAAATCTTTAGGTTTGCCTAGGTAGATCTTTCTCCGAATTTTCACAGAAATATAAATCTTCTCAATAAAATAAGTTTTCATGAAAAATATGTTTTCTATTTTTTAAGATTTGCTTATTAAGAGTAAATTTTAAAAAATTACAAACTACTGCTAATTTTTTTAAAAAAAAGGAACGTGTTTTTGAGCATTTTACATAAGAACAATAAATATTTCAATTTTCCTTCCTCGTATCCCAAAATAAATACATCGTAAGTCTTCCTTTAAACAATATTATTGACCAATGATTGTTATAAATCTATAGTCGAGTAGCTGGTGTGACTTCGTCATCTGGTTCTTATATTATGGTGTAAAACTGACTCAGATACAGATTTCAAAGCTTCCTCAACCCATCTAAGCGATGAAACGTTGTGTCAAACTTAAAAAAAGAAGCATTTCGAAAAGTATGGGGTGCTGAAACAAGATACGACATCATCAAAACGATTTTTTTTAATCAAAATTAATGCTCACTTTTTCAGAAAAATTTGATACTAAAACTCATTATTTAAATAAAAAATTAAAAATTTTGTAAAATATGCTTAGTAATGGCTCCATATAAGCATCTAAGTATTCGAAATGTAAAATATGTTTTCAATTTATAAATTTTTGTGTAGTAAAATGAAAATATTTTTTTAAAAAAAATAATGAAATATTGCTAGTTTTACAGGAAAAAAGTACTAGAATTTACTGGTTTTAATTAAAAAAATTTTCCTAATATTCTAACCTTCACATTTAGCACATACGCCATTGATACGTTAAAGTGTAATAAAAAGATATTGACAAAAATATGTGAAATTTCTCTATTTTTCGAATATAATTAGCGAAAGGTAGATATTTTTTATTTGGTTTTTTTGCCTTTTCACTCAACCAGGTGAAAGTCAACTTTTCTAGGGTATAGAAATCAAAAAAAAAAAAAAATTCAACTCACTCTATTATATATAATATATGAATTTCTTCTAATAGCAAACACGGGTAGTGAAATAAAAAAGAACGGGCTAATTTTAAATACAAAATCGTTCAATTTCGGAAAAAAATAGAAATTACGCTGCAATAAAGATAATCGATATTTGTGAAACCACCATACTTGTACAGAAGAAAAATGAAATCACAAGAATTGATATGTTAAGTGATAAATGTGCCTTGTGTAAAGAAATCACGAAATGGTCTGTCCAAGAAAAAAAATTACGGATTGTATTAATTATAACAACAAAAGTAATACCTCCATGGAAAGTGAACAAAAAAAAAAAAGAATTCAAACGAAAGTGAAAACTTTAAGTTATCTTTGAGTAGGCATAGTCGACTTATAGAATGGAATAATTATATCACAAGAAAAATAAAAGTTCATAAAGAGTATTTTATTTCTTTTAAATAAGCAGCATATAGGCACATGTAGATTTTTAATTTTTTTATACCTATATTTTCCTTATATTTAAATTTATCGCCATTTTTCTTTGTATCCGGCGTACAACACGCGTCGATATAAATTTCGATCTTATTTTTTGAGTTACAAGTGCGCGTTACACCCCGGAATACAAAGTATATGAAATATTTTAAAATAACGTTAATATAATATTTCTGCTTTAACAAATTTTAATTGATTTCCTTTCACGATTATATTTGAAACAATTTTGTGCAATAATTTAAAATCGCCATAATCTCCTTTTTAGATTGTTGCTAAAAGAAGAAAAAATTGATTTAAAAAAATAAACGTGATAAAATATTAAGATTATTACTATATGTGAATGAGAAGGAGATTAAAATACGTTTGTCCTCGCGAACAGTAGTATATTAACCCTCTAAGCGGTCTGCCCGGGCTTGCCATTCTGGAGATGCCAAAATGCACCGCACATATTTTTTTCTTTCAGGTGGGGGGTTTTCAAAAACGGTTGAGCCGTATTTTCAAAAAGGGGTCGGGCCCCCTGAAATCTTTTAAGAAAAAAAACCTTTCTGGAATGGGGGAATTTTAAGTGCAGACCGCGGATTTAAACCAAAAGTAGTTGCATATTTTTTAAAGCTTTGAATTTCATTTTTTTGTGTTGAATCATCATTGTATAATAATTGCTGCCTTTAAGATATCCAACTACGTAAGGAATCGTGATTTAAAAAAAGGGATAAATGGATAATTTTCGATATTTAGTTCATTTGATTGGAATACATGTATAAAAAATTTTTTTAAGGACATTCTGACAAAAAAAAAATTTAAATAAATATTTTGGCAAAAAAATTAAAAAACCCTTTTTTAAAATGTTCTTTTATAAAAAACTTCTAAAATAATAATATTTTTGTGTGTTTACATAAAGTAAAGACTTCTTCAAAGAGTCTAAACTATTTTTTTTTTTTAAAAATTCACATTATTTTCAAGTTCAACTATTGAAATAATTTAGCGTTTTTTTTTTAAAAAATTTCCCCCCTTTTTGTCGTAAAACATGGATAAATCCCCTTCTAAGTTATATATTTCATAAATTTAGTTGAGCCTGTGTACAGAGGTCGAGCTATATACGAGAAAAATATTATTTAATCGAAGATTTTTACAAAAGGAGAATATTTTAAAAATGGGTAATTCTATGTTCATTTTTGTCAAATATTGCACTTAAATAATTTTTATTGTAATAATATTTTTAAAGCAATTTTATATACATTTTCTAATCTAAGTGACACTAAATATCGTAAATATTATCCATTTGTACGTTTTTAAAAAATCAGGGTTCCGAACGTAGTAGGATACCTTAACATATTCAGTTTCAAAAGCCCTTCAAGAAAATTAAATTCGGACAGAGCATTTATCAATAAGAATGGGTATCAACATATTAAATCTTCATAGACGCTTTCGATTAAATGTAATATCCAGTTTATTATTCCAATTGCATCTAAGTATTGTTGGGACACATTCAATGAGAATCTGCTTAATATTTATTCTATCCCATCTCTTTTTCCCACGGGCGGGAAGGACAAGGGACTATATTTCAGAAAAACGGAAGCGGAGGAGAATGAGCGGATTAAGTGGCTCCACACACCCAACCACGGGTAAATCTACAAAAGGACACGTGCCCCTAAGACCAGCCACAATTCTTTGAGCGATCGCTTTGGGGCTCTCAATCCATTCATTTTGAGATCAATCGCCCCTTTCTCCATCGATTACATTAAAACGATGTTAAAGCATTTATTAACCTGCGGTCATAATGTTAAATCTATGCTTTGTCATATGTATCTCAGAATATCTGCTTTAAATGTAATGAGGATAAAAAAAAAAAAGTGAATTAATGTATTGAACTTGGTTTAAAGCAGATTTTTATTAAATTGCTAAAATAATTTCCTGATCAGGAGGTTTCCATATAAATACTTAGAATCTTGATCATGTATGAAAAGAAACGTTGTTAAAAACATTTTCCCTCCATAAACAAGCAATACATGATGTATTTTTAACAGATTCTTTTGAGTTGCAGATATCTTAAAATTCTTACTAATATTATAAACGTGAAAGTTTGTGAGGATGTTTGGTACTCTTTCACGCAAAAACAAATGAATGGATTTTAATGAAACTTTACAATAATATAGCTTATATATCAGAATAACACAAAGGCTATAATTTATAAAGATATTGTGTGAATGTCCAAAATATAATGATAATTGTCAAGTAAGTAGGAAAAAATTCTACCATCTGCAAAAAAGCCCACGACAGCATCTATCTTTATGTGTGAAGCAAAACTTTGCATTTTGTTTTGTCTACGCCAGGCGTCAGAAAATGCGAAATATTGAACAGGCGGAGCGTGAGGCTGATTACAATTTTAATATAAAATAAATACAACAAAAAGTAATATTAATGTATTACACTTCGAGATATAAATTATTTATACTACTTTAAGCGTTCATTACACAAAATTTGTAACAATGTGTTGTTACTTTTGCTGAGCAGAGATCAGCTTAGTGAAGGTGTTTTCAAAAATCGATCCTCAAGAGAGTTACGGGGAGTTATAGATAAAAAAAAATCCTTTTTATCAGCTATTAGATCTACTGACTTAAAATTTAACAAACAGGTTTTTTTTTTTTTGTTCAGCTGAGATACTAAAACCTTTTTTGTTTAATTTGCAATTCACGTAAAATTAACTCATTAAAAACTTCTTTATCCTTCAATCTGTATTGTTTAATTTTTCAATTTACCAGTGCGAAGAACGGGTATATAACAGCGATTCATATAATATTTAATGAAGGCAGGAGGAAACTGGACGTCAAAATTATATTGCGGCGATTGGTATTCCCCTATATTGTACCGCACTAAAAAGTGATACCAGTTCACAGGGAATGTACTAGGTCTGCAATGGTATATTCCAATCCGCAGCCCCATTTGAAAAAAAAATATATTAAATGAAGATTTTATCAACATATTGTGACTACGATAGCCAATTGGCCATAGTCGAAAACTCGTGGCGGACTTTGTCGAGTCACAGGTTCGAGGCCTAGTGACATTGAAGACTCGGCATGTGGAGAGGTTGAAGCAAGTTAAATCTGCCGATGTTTGAAATCCTCGCGTTGTCGTAGTGTAGAAATTTATAGAATAGAGTACTAGTTTAGGTGTCAACATCGTCATCTGACCGTGGTTCAGAATTATGAGGTTCGTCACTAATAGGTCTTACGTTGCTTCAAAGTGTAATGTTAATTAAAAAACATCAATTCACCGAAACATGAGAATTCCTTTTACGAATTTTACTTTTTCAATTACTTCTAAATTTTCATTGCACAAATCAATAAAACATTATTTTATATTTAAGTATTGAAAAAAAAATAAGAGGAAAAGGATAAATAGTATAATATGGAATGTGGGGAGTTTAAAGCATAAATTTATTTTAATAAAAATTTGTTCTGAAATCCTATGTAAAATATTACACAAATACTCGCTTCAAAACATGTAAATAATTGAATCTTTGTTCATCTGAACACAAAACATGAAAAGAAAACAAAACATTTAAATCGTTTTCATTTTTCCATCAAAACGTTAATTTGAAAATAAATGTGTTTCTTAAAAAAAATAATAAAAATAAAGGAAACGTAAGTCACACACAAAGTTAAATAAGAAACTGCTTTGATAAACACATTAAAATGAAAAAAGTACACTATTTTGAGATAAAAAAAAAAGTCTGGTCATCTTATAATTTCATAACAGCACACACAAATATTTTTATTCCAACGCTATATTAAACTCTGTCAAATTCAACTTACAAAAAATAGGTTTCATGCATTTTTTACCCTGTTATAGGGTAATTTCCATTTTCTTTTATCAATGATTCCAAGTTCCTTGTTTGCATTATATTGTCAAAAATCCAAAGTTGTCATGTACTTAGATAATTTGACTTTTTCTTCTGACAAACTCGTACTCCTTTTTATTTCAGATATTAAATTACCAAATGCTGGATGATAACAAAGAGTTTTTATTGAATCCCAGACTGAAATGAGTATTATTTGTTTAAAATTAGCTCAGACTTCCTTGAGAATTTTTGTTTCAAATTTATTCAAATGCTTCTTGAATTTACTAAAAAAGAAAAAAATCGAACAAATAACTTAATTTATCAAATAGTACATCGGGAGCATTTAAGAAACACTCTAACAGTTTCTTATCAATTCATATGTTTATCCTTAACAATTTCACATGTTTATCAATATATATATGTAAAAAATTTTGTAGGACACTTTTGTTACCTCTGTATTTTGGGAAATAAGTACTAAAAAAGCTTAACGTTCTTGAAAGACTTTGCGGTGCTTCTTGGGGACCAAATCCAAAAACGCTTCTAATTACATATACCTCCATAATTAGGCCCATTCTGGAGTACACTGCACCCATTTGGGCACCAGCAAAGCCTACTGCAAAGGAAAAGATAGACTCAATCCAGTACAGGGCCTCAATAAATCATCACCGGAATAGTCTCATCAACAAATAACATCAAAGCTGAACATCTTTGGGGCCCTCTCCCCCACCCCATTAGAAATAAAGAAGAAAATTATCTAAAATTTAAAATTTCTAAAAAATACAAAAGCCTGGTAACCATATTTCCAGTAGAATTTTTAAAAGCTTGGAGCGAAATCGGGGTTTAAAAAGATATAACCCCAAAAGACCCGGGAAATAAAGAAAAACCCCCAAACCCCCGGGGCAGTCACTTGATATTCCAAAAAGAACCTTCAAACACTCTGCATCTTTACCCGCAGACAAAGGTAAATCTAAACCCCCTGCCCCCTACACAAAAAATGAACATCCTCGGTAATCAAAGAAAAGACGACCATATCATTGAAGAACCTTACCACCCAAATTTAAAATTTTGGAATCGCCTACACTTACGGCTTATCCGACTCAAATCTTGATAGAGGGGTGCATTTTGTCTTTATTTCTCCAAACACAGAGAGCAGGGAATATCATAAAATTCAAGTGGGAAAATCACCCCAACTGCACATGCGAACTAAATTTGTTTTGTCAAAAGGGGCTTTGGGAGTTTTTCCCTTTTTCCAAAAAAACAAATCCAGAGGCATTATCATTTTTCCAAGATTAAAGACAACCTCCAAGCTAAAACAAAAGGGGCAAGTGCCCAAATCAGCCAAAAAATAACCCAATCCATCGAAAAAAAATCATCACAAAAAAGGGGATCTTCACCCCAAAAAAGGTTCCCAACCCACGTAAATATCTTCGGTACTGAGGAAACGTATTAACTTGAAAAACCCAGAGTTTTGCCCCCAATCATCAAACCACGACCCTCATCGACGCCAATGCAATTGCCAACCAAAACAATAAACAAAATTTTAAATATTCCACCCCATCTCAAAAATAATAACCGTAAAAATATCATCGATAATAACTAGACCGGGAAAAAAGCACGAAAAAGGGAAATTTTGAAAATCTCCACTGATGGAAAAAGGGTTACACAAATCATTGCTAAAAACTCCCCTAATTTTCAACTGTTTCCAACCCCCCATATCCCCCAACTGCCCAAAAGAATTCAAGCGGATTTTTCAAGATCACCCAAAAGAACCAAAGATTTGATCTTCTCTGTTAAATCTATTAAACCGGACGATAAAAGCTTCTTTTCCCCCCCATAAATTTCCTATTAATCATGGACACCCACCAACAACAACATCATAAACGTTACAATTGGAAAAGATGGTTATTTCGAAAAATTTTCCAACCTGAAAATCGATAGCAAAAAATATATTTAACGAAAAATTATATGCGAGGTAACACACACAAAAAGGGGGTTTACAATAAATCAGGAAATTTCAGAATCAGACCGGACAGTATCACTTTCAAAGTGGTTCTCTTCAATTTTCCCCACACACTTCTGCATTTGGTGCCCATTGCGGGAAACCGTTCTGGAAAAGGTTTTTGAAAATCCCTTTAGGAGTTTTTTCTGTTTTTCCCCTGAACCTCTTCAAGAGGTAAAATGGGTTCCCTTTTAAAAGAAAAGATTTAATTTGTAGGAAAAAAAAAAAAAAAGTAGTATGGGTCCATTCGGGGTGAAAAAGGGAAAAAGGCCTCAAAAAAGGTTTTTTTGGTCAGAAACTGTTTGGGAAAAATAGGACCATGCGGGATGCATTGTTTTGGGTTAAAAGCCACCCATCACCCCCCAAACTCGGGCCCTTTTTTTCCCCTAATTTTTTTTAAGAAGTATTTTAGAACTTCAATGTAGTAGTGTTGATTGTAGTAGTGTAGTGGGTACAGTCTGACCACTGATGAAAGGGGGAAAACCTTCCCAATCACGAATTTTGGTTATCTTTGTTTTTGAATCCTCCCCCGGGCGTCCAGCATGTTCATCATCTTCCACCCGGTCCCCCGAAAATTTTTTTTAATTTTATTAAAACCCCTTATCAGAGACAAAGTTTCATCTTCATGCCCCCCATTTAAATTTTGAAATGCTTTCGTGGTTGATTTTTTAATTTTCCAAAGAAACTTGGTGTTTTTCAAAATTTTTTCCCGGTGGGAATGCAGTTCCCACGTGTTTCCCAAAGGGCGCAGTGCTCCCAACTGGGTGATCGATTAAGGCAAAACCCGTCCACATGAATAGAGGAGATGCGGAAGACGTCCCAAAGATTTGTTGCCAACTCCCCCTTTTTCCCAAGCTACACATTTAGTCTTTTTTCTGTGTGTGTGTGGGGTTTGTGTCACATTTTTGTATTTGATTTGATATTCATAAAATTTTCCCGATGTTTTTTTAAATGCATTGTTTTTAAAAATAATTAAATTTGTTAGTAAACGGGCTATGATCGGACCACTCAGAAAGGTTCGGTTAAAGGTACCGCTAATTTATGGGTTTAAATGCCCAAAATCCATTTCAATTTTTTAAATATCCGATTAGTTTAAACCCAAATTTTTAAAAAAGGTATAAATGGATAATATTTAGTGTCACTTTGATTAGAAAATGTTTTATAGAATTGTTTTTTTAAGAATAGTATTACAAAAAAAAACTATTTAAGAAAATTTTTTTTGGGAAAAATGAACATAGAATGACCCTTTTTTAAAATATTTTTTTTGTGAAAAATGCTTCAATTATAAATAATATTTTGCCTGTATATAGTTTTCAGACCTCGGGTTACAGAGGCTCAACAAAAATTTTTTTGAAATATATAACTTTGGAAGGGGGTTTTTACCCAAGTTTTACGACAACAGGGGGGAAAAATTTTAAAAAAAACTCCGATAATTTTTTTTTAATTTGGGTTTTGTAACCCAAAAAATAATGTAATTTTTTTTAACAAAAAAAAAAGTTCAGACTCTCTGGAGAATTCTTTTTTTATATATAAGCACACACACACAAAAAAATTTTATTATTTTAGAAGCATTTTTTAAAAAAGAACATTTTGAAAAGGTTATTTTTAATTTAAATTTTTTCCCAAAAAATATTTTTTTAAAACACATTTTTTTGTAAAAAATGTTTTTTAAAACAATTTTATACAATTAAATTCCCAAAGTTACCTAAAATACCCAAAAAATTTATCCATTTATGTGTTTTTTAAAATCACGGTTCCGGAAGTAGTCTTTCCTTTTTTTTTAAAATTTTTTTTTTTTAAAATTTTTTGTTGAGAAAAGCTAAATTTTAAAGCTTTTTTTTTGCAGGTTGTTATAATTGTGTCTAAATCATTTTAATATTTAGGATATACTACAAATAGTGTATTCTTACGATACACTGAAAGATATTACAAACTGGAAATCTCTCAATTGGGTTGAATAATTGAAAAAATGGAATTTTTAAAAAAAAAAACCCGTAGATTTTCCCCTTATATAATTCAACACAAAACCTTTTACTTTTCCCCTAATTTCGTTTTTTTCTTACCTTAATATTAATGGAAAAAATAAAAAAAAATTCTCGATGTACCAACACATACTTAAATTGCCCGAAACGTATGGGTTACATTGTTTTCTCCCTAAGTGAGGGGAATTTCCCCCTTTGCAGGGAAGTGAAAACCAAACTTATTTTTCTGCAGGGTGCATGTCCTTAGTTAAGGGCCCGGCCCCGGCCCCCTTCCGATTTCCTAGCACCTACGACCGCCGAAAAAAAAATTACCCGGGCTGCATAAAAAATGATTTCTGTCTCATAATCCAGTATTCTAGAAAAAATGGCCATTTCGCAGGGTCCTTCCCCACAAATTTTTCTTGCCTTTTTTTGTTTCTACTTTTTTTGTTACTTGTTCACCCAAATGAAAGTTTTATGCAGATTAACTTTTTTTATTCGTTTATCCTTAAAATTAAAAAAAAAAAAAAGTATTGATTGAAAAATGAAGTGATATTTTTTAAAATAAAAAACAATAACTGCAATATTTAATTCAACGATTGTAAATTGTCACATACAAAAGAAAAATTTTTTATTATTTATAAACTTACATTTTTAATTTTTTTTACATTTGTAAAGGGCAAGGACAGAATTATATTTTTTCATTGTTTTGTAGTCCCAATTTCGGGTTTGTATAAGCCGTTGAGTAAAAATAATATTGGAAAAAAAATTTAAATCAATTCCTACTTAGGGCAACAATGACAATTTTATTTTTTAATTACTTTTTATTAAATAGTTACAATTAATATAAAAAAAGTATATACGTATGGGGCGAAAATTTCATTAATAAGGGGGAAGAAATATAAAGCTATTTTCCCCTTTTTATATAAATTTTTGGGCTATTTTTTTGTTTTTACCTTTTATATATTTTTAATTAAATTGAATTATATATATTTTTAATAAAATAGTATAGTAAAAAAAATTTCTTTTCTCAGAAATTTGGCCATCTCAGGTGGGATTCCCAACCCACGTCCTTTTTGGGGAATAAGTCCAACACACAATTTTATTTCTCTCGGGGGCCCCCAAAGAACAATTTTCCCTTCTACATATGCTGTTATTATTTTTTTTTGTTTTCTATTTATTCATTTTTTTTAATTTAATTTAGAAATTTATATTTGAAAAACTGTGGTTTTAAAATTTTCAAAAATGTCCTCCACTACAAGTTTTAAAAAAAAAGTATTTGAACTTGAATGGGTCAAAGAAAGTATTTTATTAACATTGAAAATTTGAACAATAGTGAACTAATTGTAGGGAAATTTAAAAAAAAAAATAACCAGAAGAATTTATGTTTTTATTATGATTTCCTTTTAAAAAAAAATTTATTTTTTGTCAAACTTTTTTTTAAAAAGGGATCCTTGGGGGGATATTACGGGGCACATATCATTACTGGGGTTATTTCCGATATAAAAGGGAAAAAAAAAGAGTTTCATTTTTCAATTTTTCCTCATGAGTGTGTAAATATTGCTATAATAAATTAAAAAATTAGAAATTTATTTGGAAAAAAATTTTTTTTCAAAAAAAGTGTTTGGAAAAAAAATTAAAAAATACCCCAAAAGGGGTTTGACTAGTAAATTAAGATAATAAGCTAAAAAAAGACAAAAAGTATTTTCAATAATTTATATTTATTTTAAAATTAAAAAGAAATATTAGCTTATTACATGAAAAAAATTTTAGAAATTTTTAATGTTCATGGTTTTTTATAATTTAAATTTAATATATTTTTTAACCATTGTTTTCTTTTCTTTTAAAAAAATCAAGAACTAAAATAAATTTTTTTTGTTTTAAATTTTCCCAAAATTTTTCTTTAAAAACAGCAATTTTTTAAAAACTTTTTTAAAAAAAAAACGTAAAAATTTTTTTTTAATATGCTTCCGTTTAAATTATTCAAATAATTGTTTTTAACCCTTCCCAAATTTTTTATGGTTTCTTTTAAAAATTAAAAACTTTCAATTTTGTGTAATAAGTTACAAAATGGTAAAAAAATAAATAAATAAAAATAAAAAGAACTTTTTTTCCCCTCAAGGAAACCATAAGGCTTAAGACTGATATGACTTTAAATAAATTTTATATTCAGGAAAATAATGGAAGAAAAAAATGTGTCGTGTAACATGTTTCAGCCATTTTTTCCTTATTTTTTTAAACATTCGCCCTTAAAAAAAAATTTCAAAAAACCATGCACAAGGGATAATTTTTAGAAACCCCTTTCCTGGGAAAAGTTGTTCCTTTAAAATGATATTAAAAAAATTCTCCAAAAAAAATTTTTTTGGAAAGTTTTATTATTTTTTGTTTCAATTAAAAATTTTATTAAAAAAAAGATGTTCAAAAATATAATATTTATACACTAAAATATGAATATATTGATAAAAATTTATTTATGAAATAAATGCATTTCGAATAAATGAATTATACTGATGCAAAAATTATGAAAACAGTAATCGTCATTCACATCAGAAATTAATGAAAAATAATAAAAATAAATTTCTTTAGGAAACTTCATTTCAAAAATTTTTTCTAAGATATAATAATGTTTTACAAAAAATGAATAGTTTAATTGGTATATTTTATAAGCTATTATATTAATAAATAAAATATGTTTTAAGGTAAAATTAACCCAGAATTATATTTTAACAGTTATTTCATTAATTCCATTCGGTTAATATTCTTCAGTTTTACTCTTTCACAAACAATCTGCTTTAATTTAATGCTACATCAAGCTTTAGAGATGTAGAAAATGTGTAGTAATCGAGCATAATTTTCTATCAAGTTTAACGATAATCAGCTCAAGCTAAGGTTTAAGATTAAATTATGTAAATAACCAGCGTATTTTATTGATTTTACTTCAGAAATATATATATATATATATATATATATATATATATATATATATATATATATAAAAAACTATTTTAAAAGGAATTATTTTTAATTTAGGAAAAAGAGAATTTAAAACTTTTTATTAAAATTTTAGAAAAGGTTTTTCTTGTTCATGAAACATAAGAAATACATTTACAAATTACTCTTATATGTTCCCAAAATCTGGGTTTTTTTTTTTGGGAAAAAATTTTGTTATTTTAACATCCCTATTAATCTAAAATTAAATATTAAAATTAAGGTACCATAAAAAGAATTTATGAAACGAACCATACCATTAAGGCGAGAAATAATAGAAAGAGATAATCAGAGACTTATTTCTCTTAATTCAAATTTAGATTTCTTTTTTATGCTATACGAAATTTTTTTGATCGAATGAACATGGGTTGTTCGTTAAAATTTATTTCTGTCTAGACAATGTAGCTTCTTATTAGTCTGATTTTTCCTTCTCCATATAGGAAGCTTATGGATTTTTTAAGCCGATTCCCTTGAAGATTTCATAAAAGATACTAAATCTAAATGCGTGTTATTTTAATATGGCAGTGATTCTCAATTTTTTTAATTGTTGCTGCACACTTTTTTTGGCACAAAATAAAAAATTAATATAATGTGGCAACAAAATAAATTTAAAGAATTTTACTTATCTCTAATACACTATGTAGAATAGTTTATGAAAATTATTTTCAGTGTTAAATAAGATAATATTTAGGACAAAGACAGTAAAATTGTTTATTAAGTAATTAATTACAAGAATACATTTAATGGTAAATTTGAGCTTGACGATTTTTGATAATTTCGTTTATATTTGGTCATAAAAATGATAATGCCACTCCATTTCGTCATCAACCTTTAAAAGACACGATCTTTTTTCATTTTTATATTTGCTAATGCTGAAAATCCTAATTCAAAAATAGAAAGTATTTTAAAATTTTTCGGATATCATGAGATAATCGCCTCTAATTTTAATCCAACATGAATTAATTGGCTTTTCCGAATGTTTTGAAATTAAATCTCGATTATTACAGAACGAAATTTGTTTTTACTCTTCATTCAAAGTTAATTAATATACAGATGTATACGTACTCGACTGGACTACGAACCCGATCAAATCTTTTTATATCCAACTATCCACGAAATGATAGGTTAAATATATACGAATAGCCTTAGTTCAGCGTTTCTCAAACTATGGGGTGCGCTCCTCTAATTAGGCGTGAAAATCCTTCGGGGGAGGCGCGAGCATATCGAAAAGTCGGAAATTAAAAAGATTATTTTAAAAAAATGATTAATTTACTGAAAGAAAACAAATCAAAGTATATTCTGAACAATGAAAAGTAACATAATACTTATCCTATTACTTAAGTTCCTTTCAATATTTATTAATCTCAAACTCAGCGACTCAAGAGCCCATGGAGACCAGGGCCTACTGTGCCCATCCCACCATACATGACCATTGGGCGCTGAGGTGCATGAGCAGATGTCCCGATCAGGTGTTCAGTCTGAAGCGAAACCCACAGTGTTTAAGTTCCCAAGAAAGCTTGGTACTCATTATCGACCCACTGCAATAGGGATGAAAGGCTGAGTCGACCTTGAACAGCCCGGGAGTAAAACCGAACCAGTGGCCTGGAAGCATGATACGCTACCACTTCCACTGGGCTTTTTTAATATTTATTACTTAAAAGTAATGTACACAAAATTTAATACTTTTTAATTGATAATTTGTACATTTTATAATTAAGGTCATAATGTAGCTTTAGCGTTAAAGTACATTAATATTGCATTCAATGCATTGTTATTGTATGGGGGGTGATGAAAATTACGATCGAAAATTGGGTCGCTAATATTGAAAGTTTGAGAAGCACCTGCCTTAGTTTATTTCTACAAAACGAATGAAAATGAGTCGGTTCTGGATTCTATTTTTTTTCAGAGTATAAGTAATAATTTTAAAAAAATTTGGTGGCACATTTCAAAATTTGACGGAATGACAGTGGCGTAGTGTACACCCCTGCATTGTGTGTGGGGGCAGGACTCTAGGGGGCCCAAAGCCTATGTTTTGTTATGCTTTTGGAATACTTTGTACGATCCGGCTTTGGGCCCCAAAACCTAACTTTGCGAGGGGATCCTAACATTCTCCGTTACTCCACTGCGGAACGAAGATTATTGACAAGAGACCTCGAGATTTTGAATCATAATCAAATTACGAGAATGGCACTTGAGCTGCATTCCATTCCTCAAATTTTCATTCATCACAAACGTGAGGAATTCGAGCCTCAACAGATTTAAAGCACATCAGACCCTCTACAGCAGGGGTGGGCAGACTTTTCCGGGGTACGGGCTACTTCTAATTTTTTCGAGGTGTTGCGGTCCACCCAGTGGCGTAGGTATTGTGAGTTAAAAGAAAGTATACAATACACAGTCGGACCTCCATTTTACGAACCTCTATTTTGCGAACTTTTTTTGGAACCAAGGACATTGTACTATTTTCTTTGCTAAATAGCCTCCAATTAGCGAAGTATATTTTCTATTCAACGAAATTTTTTCTTATGATTCGATTTTTTTCCTCCGTATTTTTTAAAATACCGTATTTACTCGAATCTAAGCCGCACTTTTTCCCAATGTTAATGCTACTGAAAATCGGACGCGGCTTAGAATCGAAGGGAAAAATGTGTTGGATGGGGTATTTAGAGCAATTATAGTTTCATGGATGTATTTAAAAGTTTTAATACTGATAAAATAACTAATTATTTACTTCTTATTAGTTCTCCTAAATTTATTTTAATTTCGTAAAATTGGATATCGATAAACCATTTCACAGACTATTTTTCAATTTTCAGAAACTCTTGTTGGAAATTAGGGGTGTGGCTTAGAATCGATGGCGGCTTTGTTTCAAATAAATAAGGTATTTCTGGACCTTCGTATGTAGACTGATTATTAGGTCTTAGTGAGGGCGGTCACCCCAAAATGTCTTGGCGATCCACAAGTCGATCGCGATCGACTTAATGCCCACCCTGGCTTTACAGTATGTCTTTAGTAGTACCAGGACTCTAGCCCACTACAAATAAGAAACACCGTAGGCCGCTCTTCAACTACCGTGGCTTTTGTTTGGATGATCGTCTTACATAGTTCATCGAATTATAAGTCTTGTAAATTGATATGTAAGTCCATTCTGAGATCTTGTGAAAAATTCATAAAATCACTTTCTCAGAATTTGTACGAATTTGTTACGTATTTTACAAATTTTGTTTTCCTAAAAAAATACACGATGTATATGATTGTGAGAGATTTTAAATATGTTAATACATTTACTTTTGTATATAACAAATATTTCAAAAGGTATAACTTTTCTTGCTTTATATTGCAGAACTAGATAATAACTTTATACCAGCGTTTCTCAAACTGTGGGGCGCACCCCCCTTGGGGGGCGTGATAACTCTACGAGGGGGACGCGAGCATATTGAAAAGTCGAAAACAAAAGGCTATTTAAAAAAATTATTAATTTACTAAAAGTAAAGAAACAAAATACTTCGTGATATAATACATTTATAAATGTATCAATACTTTTACAAAGTATATTTTATTATTAATTTAACAATACTAAGTTAAGAACAAATTTGATAATTATCAGTGACCCCATGGGCTTATATTAACACTTATCTTGATAATTTCCTCGGTTTATACTTAATTCCTTAACTGTCAATTTAAAGTTACGCGATTCGCTTCCTAATGCTACCGTTTTCCACGTAGATAAGCGTATTTTGATGTTTTTTGAGGGGGGAAGGAGAGAATAGGAATTAATAAGCAAATCCTCTGAAATAAATAAATCCTTCGCAAACAATTTCAAGGTCCTTTCATTGCATTCCAAAGCCTTCGGAATAATTGTATGGATAGCAGTGCTCAGAAAAGATTGCACTTTGGAAAGACGTATATATACGTCCGGAAAATTAATGCTTTGGCTGAGTTAGACATTTATATACGTCGGGGCACATAAAAGGTTAAAGTCGTATTGCAGCTTTAGTGTCAAAGCATAGTATTATTGAATTCAATACATTGTTCTTGTATAAAGGGGGGCGCAATGAAAATGATGATTGAATAGTGGGTCGCGTATATCGAAAGTTTGAGAAGCACTGCTTTATACAATAAACTTAAACTCAGTGGCGTAGCAGCCCATGAGAGCCAGGGCCTACTGTACCCATTCCGGTATACGTGACCATTGGGCACTGAGGTACATGAGCAGAAGTCCCGATCAGGTGGTCAGTCTGAAGGGAGACCCCTAATGTTTAAGTCCCCAAGCAAGTTTGGTACTCATTTATCTACCCACTGCAGGAGGGATGAAAGGCTGAGTCAAATTTTACAATATCAACAAATAAATTATTTTACAGAAAAAAATTATTCTAAATTATCTAATGGTTTATTTTAAAAAGATTTATTGTACATATATATACATATATTATATATATATACCTTTCAATAAAAACATTTGATAAGAAAGTGAGGCAAACAAGTACATTAAAAATAAAACTGACTAAAGTATTAGGCGACCATGCAATAAAAGATTTTGAATGTGATGAGCTCATTTAAATATTATATATATATATATATATATAATATTTTTGCATAGTTGCCTAATATTTTAGCTAGTTTTATTTTTAATGTACTTGTTTGCATCACTTTCTTATCAAATGTTTTTATTGAAAGGTTTTATGTACTGAATTACATACAATGTGAGCATTTGAATACATTCCAGTTTAACAAAATAGAAAAAATGTTTTTGCTTAGAAAAATATATGAAATGTTTTCCAATTCCTTATTAATTATATAAGAATTTGAAATTAAACTATATGTTTTGTTATCCATTTATTGATAGTTATATTATATATAGAGAGAGAGTTTTTTTTTTCCTTATAAGTTTTTATTATTTATTTGTTAATCACTAAGTTGTAGTTATTTGACCCTCCTTATTAGTAAAAATTTCAATATATATTTAGTTAATAATTTTCATCCTTTTATTTATTTGTAATTTTCATCCAAATGTATCGTTTATCGTAAAAACAAAGGAAGAGAAATAGGAAAGCGTACATGTTAATTTAAGAAGGGGAGGGGATTGAATCTGTAGAATAGATGACTTTTTAAACTTTCTAATATAAATGAGTATATTAGTGGAAGGGGAAGAGAGAAATTAAAATAACTATATTTAATACATTTGACAGTGAAAGTAATTGAAAATCTTTAAAGATTCAGAAAACTCTAATATAGTAAATACAAGGTATTCCATTTTCATGCTAATGTAAAGGCTCCTGCTGAGCAAAATGTAACAATAATAAATCAAACATGAATGACTCCATACTTCAGGCCCACCGACCTTTTCCGCAGAGGGGTCGAAAGGTAGAAAAAAAGGAAAGAGAGAGAGAGGGAATTTAAAAACTCGTTTAAGTATTCGAAAAGTTGACTGGCGAGGGAGATGGATTACGGATTTTTTTTCCCGAGATGAGGAGAGAGGGAAAACTATCACCACAGGAGGGGTGGTGTTATTAAAATCAAACTTTCGGGGGTCACTTGCATTGTTCGAGCATAGGGAAATTGTCTGGCGAAGAGTCTGCACGTGCAATGGCTAAGATTTGCGGCGGAAGGGGGAATTTTAATCGTGGAGGGATTTAATGCAGCATAACAAATGAGTTTGCGTGTAATCTCTGGTGCTAAATGAAGTCGGTGACACGGAGGTCTTTTAGGGTCCCCGTTAAATACTGAATTTATTTATGTACACAGTAAAACTTGGACTGGAAAAAAATACCTTTTATATCCCACCTGCGTTATAAATCTATTAGCAGAGGGTCGCACTCCGCGATTTAGAGTTACTGTGTTACAGTTCTTTTAAAAGGGGGTCGGAGGGCAAATACTATAATAGCGGTATAATCGGATACGAGTAATATGTTGACAGTTTTTGACATTTAGAAATACTTTGAAAGTATATTCAATGACGGAATAATAAGCCTTGCAAGTTATAAAAAAAAGTATTTTTGGTCAGGAGAAAGTGATGTCATTTTCAGGTGTATGACTTTGCCATTTTGAATTGATTATAACTCAAAGTTGTTTGAAATTAGAATAAAAAGCTTTCAAGAATTGCGATTTTCTATTTATTTGGGAGTCTCGTTGTCCGTTTAAACACTATAATGGAATTATAGGATAAATATATTACGGACCTAATTGGGTGATTGATTATTAAAGTCGCACTGTTTAGCTACACGAGGGCCTTTAGCGACGGACCACGTAATTTTGAACCATGCTCAAGTGACGTGGACGCCACCTGAGCTGGCAACCCCCTCTCCTAACTACCACACCACATCAACGGAAGCGAACCTAATTGGAGAATGCAAAATTATTCTACTGCTTCAGTTAAAATATTTTCCGGAATATAATTTTATTTCATCGTGTGTCAATTTAAGTTTACTCATAAAACTGTAAAATAATAATAATAATGTATCACAAACTTATCAAATTTTGAAATTCTTCTCTTTTTATAAATATTGTAAAAAATATTCGCATCTAAAAAAGATAATTACAAATAAATAATAAATTGTTAGCCATATATAAGAGGGAAAGTCAAAAATTATCTACACTTTTGACTAAACTCTTCTTTCATTGGGCGCGCACTGACTTCTGTCCTAGTTTACATTAATGTCGTACTATTGTAATAATGTTATGATAGCTTTTTCTAACTCCACCATTTTTCCCTTAAGGTATCCGACTACGTTCGGAACAATGATTTTAAAAAAGTGCATAAATGGATAATTTTCCTGATATTTAGTGCCACTTAGATTAGAATACATGTATAAAATGGTTTTAAGGACATTATGACAAAAAAAAAATTAAATACAATATTTCGGCAATATATATATATATATATATATAACAGGAACTTAAACTTAAATATTAAACTTCCGCTACTCAGAGGGCCCTGGAAGTCCTTCTACTGGCCCGAAGAAAAAAATATTTGGACAACAGACACTTCAGATGATGCGCTTAAGGTTTCTGAAATAAAAAAAAATGGTTTAAAAAATTGTGAATAAATGGCGCTGTGGGTCAGCACATTCCAGCAAAATATGTTAATATCACACGCAATAAAAGGAAGGTGCTATTTTTGCCCCAATCAGATAAGCATTGCAGAATGCTGACGTAGCCTAAGAAAGCACTTCTCGTGAAGCTATACTACCGCAACAGTGAGAATGTTAAAGCTTTGCATGATACGAAAGTGACCGTATGGGGTAGGTTCACTGCTTCATTCATTCTCGGGCCCTATTTTTTGAGCGAGTGACCCCTGAATGACTTACCACCTCTTTTGTTAACGGGGAATGGTATCGTGAGATGTTACAAATCTACATAATTCCTACTCTACAGCAAAGAGTCTGCCTACAAGAAACCATTTTCATGCATGATGGAGCCCCACCCCACAACGCGAGTTCGGTCCAACAATTATTAAGACAGGAATTGACAGACGTACGTGTGAACTTCCGATCTTTCCAAAAACAACTTGGCCTTCACGATCACCCGATCTCACGCCTTGCGACTTCTGGTTATGGGGTTTTTTGAAAGATAACGTTTATTGGTAGCGATTGACAACTGCGTTGGATTTGAAGATTAGTATTCATCGTCATAAGCGCCATCTAGTTGCTATTTTTCAACTATTTTTTTTTTTTATTTCATAAACCCAGAGCGCATCCTCTGAAATGTCTGTTGCCCAAATATATTTCTCTTCGGACTAGTAGAACGGCCTCCAGTGCTCTCTGAGTAGCGGAAGTTTAATTTCGCCAACCCTGTATGTATATATATATATATATATATATATATATCATGTTCAAATTTTGAATCGTTAATAAAATACTTTTTATTCATCCACTCAAGTTCAAATATATTTTTCTAAACTTGTAGTGGATGACACTTAATGTTAATACAGGTTTTTCAAGTATTAACTCGTTAATTCTACTTAATTAATGAATGATTAGTAATAAACAAAAAATAATAGTCCAGCACCATGTATGAAAAGGAAAATCTCTCGTGTTGTGTCCCTGTAGTGCAATAGATAGCGCGTTGAACTTCTGATCCAAAGTTCGTGGGTTCAAATCCCAGCTGGGCAGTGGCGTAACGGCGAATATTAGAGCCCCACCACGCGAACTTAGGTTTTGGGCCCCAAGCCCAAATGCGTACTTGGTGTCAGTCAAGCTTTGGGCCGCCGAAAGTCTCTGTGCCCCCCTCCCGCAATAGGGAGTGGCGGGGGTGTACATTACGCCACTGCACCTGGGATAGCCTAATTTCTAAGAATGTGATTCCTTTTTACTATATTATTTTATTGGAATAATTAAATTTAATTAACGAATAAATAGTAACATCCAAAAAAATAATAATGCAACACCACATATATAGAAAGAAAAATGGAAAATTGCAAAGGAAAATCGCTTTCTATTTTGCCACTTAATATTGTGATTCTGTCATATGTATATACATATTTATATTAATTGTAATTATTTAATAAAAGGTAACTGAAGTAAAATTTATCTTTGTTGACCTAAGTAGGAATTGACTTAAAACTTTTTTTTTATATTACTTATTAATTCTATTTTTATGTTATACTTATGTTTGAAAAATATAATTGTAAGGTGTTTCTAATATAACAACATTTAGATTTCAGTATACCTTTTTAATTTGAAAAATAAAAAATCTCAAATTAAATTATAGAAAGTAAGGGAAAATTTAAGATCATAATGTTTTCTGTAAAGGTGCCTTTTTTAATATTTATATTTACTTGCAGTTTCTTTAGTACTTACTATGATTCGTTAGTACTCGCGATTATTTATGTTAACTGAAATCATCCAAAGAGAGAGAGGTTCGACTTAGAAAAGTACCTTATAAAATGCTGTCATCATAACCAAATCACTGTTACAGAATGAGTCGCCGTCATCCATCTTAATCCATCTTTGATTCAAATGTATTACATGAGAATCGGTGATTTATTCAGATTGAAGTCTGTGTAGTGGGCTCCCCTATTTAATCAAAATCCCTGTATGACCGACCCCCTTAATGCCCTGAGATCCCCGATCCGCGTCACATAGGCGCTAGAGGAAGAATTAAGGGATTAACTTTCAACATTGCGACCAGAATATAAAAGGGAATATCCCACCCTCTAGCTGTTATTTGAATTTCAATATGTTTCCAATGAGAGCAAAATGGATAAGCAAAATCCTTTATATACTGTAGTTCTTTACTTAGCAGTAATAGTGAATTATCCGTGACCCTATTTTGCTTTGCTGTACCCATTTATAGTTTCACGTATAGCACATTCGGTTTATGCTCATAAGTTATTTAAGTAAATTGCTGCCTAGATTTTTGAACTTGAAATATATATGTCAATTTTGAAATTAGATATATGTTACTGAAAATAGCCAAAATAAGTAATATATATAAAAAAAAATTATGTCATTTTCTACTTAGGTCAACAAAGAAAAGTTTTACTTTAGTTACTTTTTATTAAATAATTACAATTAATATAAATATGTATATACATATGACAGAATCACAATATTAAGTGAAAAAATAGAAAGCGATTTTTATTTCTATATATGGTTTTGGTTATTAGGCCATCCCAGGTAGGATTCGAACCCATGACCTTTGGATTAGGTCCAATGCCCTATGCATTGCGCTACAGAAACTCAACGGGCGATTTTCCTTTTTATGTATGGTGTAGACCAGTGTTCCGCAACCCCCGGTCCGTGGATCAAATGCTACCGGTCCGCACAAGAAACATTATATTATTTCTCTTTTATTTACTGTGGTATATTTTTCTTATGTTTGGGCTACTTTTTATGAAAATCACTTAATATTCCTTGTTAAATCACTTTATATTCATTTTTTGGTGTAGCTATATTTTATTCAGAAGTCACGATTAAATACACAATTAAATTAAATTATTAAATCAAAACAGTCTAAAATATAAACAATCAACATCCTCCCGTCAGCGGGCCGCGGTAAAATTAACAAACGTTGACCGGCCCGCGGCGATAAAAAGGTTGTGGAGCACTGGTATAGACTATTGTTTTTGTTTGTTACTAATTATTCATTAATTAAATTTAATTAATGAATTAATATTTGAAAAAACTGTGTTAACATCAAGTGCCATCCACTACAAGTTTAAAAAAAATGTTTTTGGACTTGAGTGGATGAATAAAAAGTATTTTATTAACGACTGAAAATTTGAACAAGATACATATATATAAATAAATACTTATTGGGGGAGTGTGAACTAATAGTAGGAATTGAAAAACAATTTTTTACGTCTACTTATTTTTAAGCATGCAAAGAATATATGAGCATCCATTATTCTGTGTGACAATGAGTTCTCACTTAAGAGGTTGGGAAAGATAGAAGGTAAAACTATATTGGCTGTGTTTACTGTTACTTTTTGTGAGAACCCGTTCATATTACACGCATAACTAACTATAACCAGGGCCGGTTTTAACCTAACTTGCGCTCTAGGCACTTAAAATTTTCACCCCTATTTTCATAGCACTCCATCCTTCAGTTCTTACCTTTCCAGTTTTGTTTGGGGAGAGATTTTCCCTTACTATTTTTCCTTTCTTTGTTTTTGATATTTGGAGAGTCTGTTCATTATCTACCACCTATGGACCCGCCGTGACCTTAGACTGGTATCTGCCAGCCGTAAGAAAAGGATAGTGGCATGGTTTGGCATATCTTGTTCAATTCTTACCCAACGGTACCTCGGATCCCTCCACCCTTTTGTAAATTAGTGTAGTAAATTAATGAAATCGTTTGTGATTACAGTATAGAGCAGTAATGAGCATTAAGTCGATCGCGATCGATCGGTGGACCGCGAAACATTTTGGGGTGACCGACTTTGACTAAGACCTAAGGTGAACATACTAAAAGAAATACACTTGCCTCCGAAAGTCTGCGTACAGGCAATCATCTTACGTGTTTATGCTATTTAAAATCACGCTTCTGAAAATCAACATACCTCTGTCGGAGATTCTTCAAAATTTCCTTATTCAAAAACAACAACAAAATCCACCTTAACATGAAAAAACAGGAATGGCCACCAAATAATCACCAACCACCTACGCCGAAAGTCTGCGTACACTTGCAAAATAGAGCTTTAAAAGGCATTTAAATGTTAGATAATTACACCGTGTTTTTAAGTAATTATAAGCTTCTATAACGCGATTTAATTAGGATTTAAGACTTAAATACTTGTGTGATCCCATGGCAGGTAACGGAAAAGAGATCTATGTACGACTGAGAGAAAGATTATCTTAAATCTTCAGAAAAAGGGGGAAATTTTTTAAGGAATTGCTAAAACTGTTAATAGAAGACATTCGTTGATTCAATATGTGTTCATAAACTACAAATCAACTGAAATTTTAACCAAGCCAAGATCCGGCTGCCCGTCTGCAGTGTCACCTCAAGAATCTTGCTTTGTAATATGCTCTATAAAAATAAACAGACTGTTAGGTTCATAAATAGCTAAAAGTGTTTCTGAGATATTGCAAAGAAAGAGGGACTTTAACCACAATTTGAAGATAACTGAAAAATGATGACTATCATGGCCGAGTTGCACTCAAGAAGACATTCATCTCTCGGGTGACACTTTAGTGAGCTAAGAGAATGACATTCGCCAAAAAACACTTAAATGGGACACATAATTATTGGAAAAATGTTATATACTTAATTGAAAATAATTTTTGTATTTTTTTTCAGCATCAAAAAGGTCAAAAATATGCCAGCAAAAATTCCTGCACAGATCTTAAAAAGAAATCTTCGACTATCAAACATGGAGGAGGAGACATAATGTTTGGGGGTGCATAGGAAGTCTTTGGGTAGGAATTCTGAAATTTATTGATTCAGCAATGTACAAAATTGATTACTTGAATTTTTTGAAGTAAAATATAAGGGAAACTGCAGAAAAATTTGAGGTGAGTGATGATTTTTACTTTCAGCAGGATAAAGGTACCAAGCAAATGGCTTACAATGTGAAGCTATGGCTGTTTTATCATGTCCCAACCCAATTCCGTAATCCATCCCAGTCCCCGGACCTAAGCACAATACAGCATTTGTGAGATTTATTCGAGTGAATAATCAGGAAGAACGTAATAATATTCAAAGAAATGCTCAAATCTGTCGTAGAAGAAGAATGGAACAAAATAACCATAGATGAGACAACTAAGCTAGTTGAATTCCTTGTCTTAAGGTTAATTATCGTAAAGGCTTTTCACCAGTGTACGCAGATTGTTGACGCGCACAATTTGTGCCGTTCTCAAGTTATAAATATTTGTGTTATTTTATGCAATAATCAGGTGATTTTTGCTTATACTATTTGAATTTACGACGTTAGAGGAATCAATAAAAATAGTATAGATTCAGAAAGACTTCGTTTAATTAGAGATATTTGCATGAATATGAAAGATCATCGTCTGTACGCAGACTTTCGAAGGCAAGTGTATTTGCTGTAACCTTCAGTATAAAGCTCAATTTCCCCATCCAAAGAATTTTTTGTCTTCGATTCAAAGCCGCACTCGATTTTCAGTATCAAAAACTAGAAAAAAATGAGGCTTATACTCCAATAAATACGGAAGTTAGAATTAAGTGTCATTTTCTTTTTAAAAACCTTTCCTCTCAGCTATATTTTTCTACCATTTTGTTATAATGATGAAAGTATGGAATTTGCAGAAGGAAAAAAAAACAATACATTTTTTTTTCCAAGGAAAGAAATATAGCAACAGCTTTTTCGACCAAATGGTCATGCTATGCAGATGGAAGCAAACAAGAAATGCCGCTCTGAAGTATTCTGATATTCATGTGATGCTTTAGCTCTTAAGCTCATGACACCTAGGCCTCAGGGTGGACCGCGACACTTTGGAAAAATTAGAAGTAGACCGTAGCCTGGAAAAGTCTGCCCACTCCTGGTATAGAGAGTTCATTACTGTGTGAACAATTTTCAACTTGTTAATTATCATCTTTTTCATTGCTTATTGCTTTACTATCAGACATTCTTATTCTTTGTTGAGTCAATGTCATTAAACTTGTACAACAAGAGTTTTTTTTTTTAGCTTTCATCATTGCAAAATCATTAATGACATCATTGTAATCAATTTCCATTGTATATCATTTTGAGTGCAAAGCAACATCAAACTGTTATGCTTTTCTTTTTCCATGGTATATCTCATTTTAGTCCTTACTCTTTTGAGGGCAGAAATTCTTCTCTCATGATTCGCTAGGCGGTGGTACGTTAAGGCAGTGTTTCTCAAACTGTGGGGCGCCCCTGGGGGATGAACCACTTCAAGGGGCGCTAGCATATCGAAAATAAAAAAGGGTTAAAAATTAATTTGCACGGAATGAAAAAAAAAAAAATACTTTCTGATATAATAAAAAAATACAGATTTACATTGATATGATTTATATATATCATCTGATGAAAAAAGGTCATCAAAAATAAAAGATTCTACTTTGAACGCTCATTAGCTATCTTTGATCGTATAACTAAATTAAAAAAATATTTTGTTTGCTTTACTGTAATCCTACGATGAGAGATTTTTTTATTACGTTTCTTTTAATCTAAAATATTACTTTTGCTGGCTTTTAAACTTACTGGTATGGTTACCTGCATCCCTTTTTTTAGGGAAGTTGTAAATTATATAATTCTGTTGCTTTTTTTCACAATGTGAAAGAGTTTTATGATACATGTATAAGAGCATATTGAGCACTTTGAAGGATTAATTGACCCAGATTTAATTTAAGAGTATACTGAAACATATAATACAAAAATCGTTAATTCTGTGGGAAAACTGTTTATTTGTTACCAATGACCTTGACAGAGAATCCTCTAATATGACAGTCTTAATGGGAGCTAAAATGAATTGATAACATATCTCCTTTTTTGGGAGTGGCAAACGTTTTTTTAGAATCTTAAGGTACTTGTTTAGACCAAGTTCCCAGCACGACCACTATTTTTCAAAAATATTTTCTTGAACGTGCTGCATTTTTCCCTATGAATAATTTAGTGGTTTTAATTGTGATGTTGTACGACTGATTATGGTTTATAAATGTAAATGAGTAGAATATAAAAAAAGAATGTGGCATCTATGATCTCTCTGAAAGGAAATTGAAGCTGATCAAACAAGGGAAACATTTGCTGAATAAATGCATATTAATCATGCTAGCGAAAGTAAATTTGAGAAAAGCAATAAACATGAAACGAAAGGAAAATTTTCAATAGCTACATTAAGAACTTTATCAAGAAAATATGAAGCCGTAAGTGTACCGCAAAATGCACTTCACCCTGTCAAAAAGACACAAGCAAGAAAAAATCCAACAGGATATTTTTCAATCATCAAAGGACATTAAAATTACAATAACGTGAACAAAATGTGACAGTTTTGCTTGCAAATAACTTACCTGTAATTTTAGCAAAAAGTGTCTGTGATTTGTGTCCTTTATTAAGGTCACGCACATTTGGAACAATTTAGTTCAATTTTATTGGATCTTTTCTCAAATTATGAAAGACAAATAGAAAAATCTTTGAAATAGGTAAGTATATTTTCTCTTAGTTAAATTATTCACTGAAATTGTGATTTTTATCTTGTATATTAAAAATAATTATAAAAAAAAGAATTGGGGTGCTTCACTCCCCGCGACCATTAAGGTTAGTATTGAGTGCACACCTGATCCCGGGCTTTCTCGCTTTAAATATTAAAAAAATAACACAATTGTTATTCATTAGAATTTTATATTCTTTTTTTATAACTTAACATTTATTCTAAATGCTAATTCTGCGAGGCTTAAAATTACAGTTCATTCAAAACCGTTTATAATATGAGTATTCATTTCAGTAAATCATTTAACATTTTTGTATACACTGTCATGCACTTGGTTTTACTCTCCTTACAATTAAGCTATTATATCAAGAATAATGTATTATCATTTTTTTAAAAAATAAACTCGTGTTAAGAGTGGGTACTTCAGCCAGTATAAGAACAAGTTTAATAATTATCAGTGGCTTCCATGGGCTTTTCTTGCAGAGCAAAGTTTTTCAAAGGAAGGCTAAAAATTAGAAATTGACACTCAGAGTTATTTTTGATATTTAGCTCAGATCTATATTTTGTCTTCAAAGTAGCCATCGCAGAAAATCCGGATTCACAAAGGTATGATGTTAAAAATGATAATAGTATATGAAATGCTTTTGTTTTCAGTGCAGAAAATTCAGCATCCAGTTCTATCCAGAAGTCAAAGAGTGGTTTATTACAAAATTGCCCTTTAATTTCGTCATTGGATGTGAACTCTAGGAAGATCTCTTTTTCGGCAGTTGAGAGCCCTTCTGAAGTATTTTGAAATGGATCCCTAACCCATTCCTAACTTGCTATCAATTTGCCCCCGTCTGTGTACTTGTTGATGTTTTATTATCGTCGAATGCTCGCTGCGATTTAAAAATATATCTATGATTTTGTTTTAATCCACTGACGTAAATATTTAATACCGTGAATTACAGTTAACGCGTGAATTATGAAATGTACATTCAAGAGAGATTCAGTAGCTAATCGATTCGGCCAAGACTGACTAGAATTGTACGAGGTACAGCATTTTTACATGTTTTGTGCAGACGTCCGTTAGGTTGCCTAAACTCACGTGAACGTTCGCGAGAATGCCAGATGTAATGGATATGATAAAGAGCAACATAGATTAGGCTATTTTTTAATGACATTTGTACTTTTAGAAATGGATCTTGAAGGAAATAAATCGTTAATTAAATATTATTTCTCAATCTGTTTCAATTTAAAAATTAGAGAAAGAAAAATAACATAATTAACCTATTACTTAAAAGTATAATTTACTTAAAATATATATTACTTAAGAGTAACATATATAAAAAATTTAATACTTTTCTTATTAATACTGAATTAAATACAAGTTTAATAAGTATTAGCGACTTCCATGGGCTTGTCTTGCAGAGCAAAGTTTTTTAGAAATTGACCCTCTGAATTCTTTTTCTATATTTAGCTGATATCTATATTTTGTCTTCTAAGCAGCCACCGCATTTTGCAATATGTTCCAATTTAAAAATTAGAGAAAGGAAAAGTAACATAATAATTATCCTATTACTTAATTTTTTTTTTGCTTAAAAGTAACATATACAAAATTTAATACTTATGTTATTAATTTGTACGGTTTATAATTAAGATAGTGTATTGTAGCTTTAGCGTCAAAGTGCATTATTATTGCATTCAGTAATTTATAATTGTATAAGGGGGGCGCGATAAAAATTGTGATTGAAAAGGGGGGCGCCAGTATTGAAAGTTTGAGAAGCACTGCGTTAAGGTATCCGACTACGTTCGGAACCGTGATTTTAAAAAAGCGTATAAATGGATAATTTTCATGATATTAGTGTCACTTAGATTAGAATACATGTATAAAATTGTTTTAAGGACATTTTGTCAAAAAAAAGTAATTTAAATACAATATTTCAGCAAAAAATTAACTTATAATAACCTTTTTTTCAAAATGTTCTCCTTTTGTGAAAAATGCTTCTATTATAATAATATTTTGCCTGTATATAGCTCAGACCTCTGTACAGAGGCTCAACTATGTTTTTTAAAAAATTCACATTATTTTCAGAGTTACAACCAATTAAAATATTATAGGCGTTTTTTTCTTAAAATTTCTCCCCTCTGTTGTCGTAAAACATGGATAAACCCACTTCTAAGTTATATATTTCAAAAATTCTAGTTGAGCCTCTGTACAGGAGGTCTGAGCTATATACTGGCAAAATATTATTATAATAGAAGCATTTTTCGCAAAAGAATATTTTGAAAATGGGTCATTCTATGTTCATTTTTTGTCAAAATATTGTACTTAAATAATTTTTTATTGTAATACTATTCTTAAAACAATTTTATATACATTTTCTAATCTAAGTGACACTAAATATCATAAATATTATCCATTTATACTCTTTTGCAAAATCACGGTTCCGAACGTAGTTGGATACCTTAAGTTTAATTTTAATTTTTTTCCCACCCTCTAATTTTTTGCGGCCTAGGCACGTGCCTAGTGTGCCTAAGCGGAAAAGTGTCTCTGACTGTAACTACTCAAATGAAATCTGAAGAATAAAGTTTTTGCTGCGATATAACTTAACCTCCTGTTTTTATCTTACAATACCTATTCCCGACGCGGAAAAAGCTAAAGGTGCATTTAGAAATATAATTGTTGTTGTTTTATTAAAGATCGATGAGAGATAATGTGTGACAGTAGGATACAAAGAATGGTGTTATAAATCCTCCATACTCTAGAACGGAATTAAATATTTGTAGGCAAAAATTTAGATGTGCAGATTGATTGTATTTCATTCTGCATCTAAAAGTCAATTTTATGTAATTCGATTACGTAAGCTTAGTTTCTAACTGAAATTTGCAGTATTAAACCGGAACACACACACACAAAGTTTTATTCTGCAAAATTTTATTTCTTCGTAGTGAGAACCCGTTATTGTAAAAACGCTGTGAAAATAAGAGATGCTCGTAGACCAGTGTTTCTCAAACTGTGGGGGGCATGCCCCCCCTAGGAGGGCGTGTTAACTTTACGAGAGGGGCGCAAGCTTCTTGAAAAATCGAAAACAAAAGATTATTTTTTAAAAAAATATTAATTTACTGAAAGTAAACAGACAAAATACATTCTGACATAATAAAACATAAAATACACATTTACACTAATATAATACACTTAAAAATACACCAGTACTGTACAATGTATTTTATAATTAATTTAACAAGGTAAGTTATGAACAAGTTTTATAATTACCAGTGACTCCATGGGTTTGTCATACACTAGATTATATACAAAAATTAACACTCATCTTGATAATTTTTGAACGATTTATAATTAATCCCTAACTGCCGATTAAAAGTTACGCGTGCTTCGTTCCCCAACTCCATCGTTTTCCAAGTAGACGCGCGTATGAGATGTATTGAGGGGGTAAAAGGAGTAAATAAGCAAATCCTGTGAAATAATAAATCCTTCGCAAACACTGTAAAGATTCTTTTTAATGCATTCCAAAGCCTTCGGAATAGTTTTATGGATGGTAGTGCACAGCAAAGATCGTAATTCGGAAAGACGTATATATACGTCGAGGGTAATTAATACCTTAGCAGTAGCACACACAGGAATTTTTCAAGGGAGGGTCCGGGGTTGCAAGTTCACCCTTCTTGTATCATGCTATTTTTGATTTTGTCGATTTTCAGGAACAAAACACAGTAAAAAACTAATTATTGAATAAATAATTAGCCTTAATTATTAAAATTAATCATTAATAACAAATAATTAATTAAATTTTACGTATTATATACTTAGAATTATAACCAATCGGAAATAAATCAAGGGCTTTTTGGGGGGCGGACCCAGGACCCTTTGTGCGACACTGTGCCTTGGCTAAGTGAGACGTTTATATACGCCGGTGGCACTTACGAGGTTAAAGTAGTATTGAGGCATTAGCGTAAAAGTATAGTATTATTCAATTCAGTACATTTGTTATTGTATGGAGGGGGCAATGAAAATTATGATTGAATATTGGATTGCAAATGTTGAAAGCTTGAGAAGCAATGTCGTAGACACTTCGTACTGTTACTAGTAAGTACGCGTAAAAGTAAGTTCGGCTATTTACACTAGCATGTTTTTACAGTAATACCTCGAACTTATGCTATAGGTGGGACTAAGTGATGATCGCGTTAGTCGGGGTACGAATTCGGAAATAAATATATGTAAGTTATTTTTATTTAGGACCGGAGACGAAAAAAAATAATTTAGGGAGAAAATTTTTAATAAAATCTTAGATAACACAAATAGAAAATAGCAAAATAAAGTTATGTTAATCTTGAAGGTTTCATAAAATCTAGCAAAGTAATCTGCCGGCTCAAAGGTTTTTTTTCCCCCACAAAATTCTCTCGTAGGATATTAATATTTTTTTATTCTTCATTTTGTTGGGGAAAAAAGTTCATCGCTGTAGTCTATATTTTCTAAATTTGTAACCCTTTTTCAATTAAACAGGAGTCTTCTGTCAAATTCCTAACCATCATTCGATCATCTGATTAAACTGGGTCTAAAGACTCAAGTTTTTCAATTTTTCAAGTTTCAATTCAATTCAAGTTTTCTCTTGCTCATGCATTTCTATGAGCTCATCAACTGTCAGCTTCTAATTGTGAACGTCTCTACTCCCATCCACTTCTAAATTTCTTTCTGGGATCCCTTTCATCTTTTTTTTAAACACAACTAAAATTCTTGTCTCAAATTATTTTTTTTTCTCTCTGATTTTTTTGTTGAGGCATATATTATCTTTTTCTTCTTTTTACTCTTACTGAAAGAGATGATGCTTGAAAAGTAAGGCTGAACTCTTCAATTTATCTGAAAAATTTTCTTCCTGTTAAGGTATTGTTAGAGGCTCTTTATTCCAGAAGACAAAAGGTATAATTATCACTTATTTATTTTTTCCTTGTGAACCACCTTTTTTTTTTAAGGTTCTATTGTATAAAAGTCTTTTAAAATCAGTATTAATGTATGCATGCGAAACTTGGTCCATGTCTCGAACAGATGAGAACATGATAAGTATCTGCGAAAGAAAAATTTTAAGATTCATTTTTGGAAGAATTCAGGAAAATAGAACATGGCGAAATTTAGAACTCTATGAATCATATAAAGAATCTGACATTGTTAACTTCATTAAAATACAGCGAATTAAATGAGCAGGTCACGTTATCAGAATGAACGAAGACCGCACCACTAAAAAAGTCTTCAATGCTCGACTAATTGGCACACGAAGAAAGGGTAGGCCAAATCTTAGATGGATTGATGGCCTAGAAAAAGATCTCCTAGTTTTGAGAACTAGGAACTGGAGAACACTAGCAGGAAGAAGGCTTCTTGAGAAGGCCAAGGCCCACCTTGGGCTGACGTGCCACTGAGGAAGGAAGGAACCACATTTTGGCCCCCTATTTTTTTTCTCTACGTTTTCAAGAGTGCTTTAAGTATAATTTAATTTCAGATATATCGGGTTATAATTAAGACTACATTTTTAAAGTTAAAATTTCTGATTATTAGTAATGTGCTCTAATACAAAACCTTTGAGTGAATGAGAGTGTTTATTAACTTTGCATTTCTAAGCAACACAAGGTCTATTGCTGATGGACCTCATTATTTTGTGCCTGGGTCATGTGAGACAAGTGACGACACCTGAACTGTCTCCCCTTCTCCAAACTACCACTACACTCTAACGGGAGGACTTTGAAATGGACAGAGCAATTTAACGTGCATCATCCACTCTCAATGGCGCACTCAGGAATTTTTCAAGAAGGGGGAGGGGGAGGCCAGGGTCGAAAGTCCACCATTCCTGTATTATACCCCAATATGCCGCCAAACATATTCTTTTGATTTTAGGATTTTCAGGAACAAAAAACAGTAAAAAATAATTTATCGAATAAATAATTACCATTAGTTAATAAAATGAGTTAGTTAATAAAATAACATTAGTTAGTTAATTAATAAAACAAATTATTTATAACAAATACCTAATTAAAATTTTACGTACTACAGTCAAATTCCGATTTAACGAATTAATCGGGACTGAACATTTTATTCGTTAATTCGGGGATATTTCTTTCTTTTTTTTTTTTTTCGTCATTTATCGGATTTCCAAACAGAATACAATTTTTTTTCTTTGCAGTGATCTTTTATGAATTCTATTGGCAAATACATAAAAATATCCATGGTTAGAAGCTACACACTTTTTATTCGATGGCTAAAAATACTATTAGGGAATTATTATGCACCAGCTAATTAGAAATTTTAAAATAATGACAAATATATGTAAGACAATCTTTTTAATTCCTGACTCGAAGAAGTTCTTTTTCGATTGTATGCAGAGAGGAAAATACAGCGTCTTTTAAAATCTGCTCCATAAGTTATGTTTTCACAGTTTGCGAGTAATGTAAATTATTAGAAAATGTAACAGTTTTATTAGGAATTTCATTATCAATTATTGCAACAGAATCGCTTTTCATTTGCTCCAAGCAAATCGATAGTTTTTTCAATTTCAGTTGCAAAGATAAACAGTCCTTCATCAAATGTAACGTAATCGTTTTAATTTTTAAATATCCCCTGTATTGTGAAATTGGATGAGATAAAAAAGAAATTTTTCTATCATATTCAATACTCAGAAGATAGATTACACTAATGATTTATCTACACCTGTAAAGTCTAAGAATAGGCTGAACACTTTCCCGTCGCGAAATTTGCTGCTTACAAGAAAAATCTTATTTTGATTCGGACACAAAGGATATGCAATTTGAAGAAAAAAAATTCCTTTTTTTCTATTGCAAACTAATACAAATAATTTTTTTTCTGCTGTTGAAATAATTCGTTAATTCTGGGTTTATTGTTCGTTAAATGGGGTTTTTGTGCCGTCAATTTAATCGGGGAAATAGAAAAATTTATTAAATCGTGCGGTAATACTTTTTAAGCGAATTCATTATAATTGAATTTGCTTTGAGAGCAAAAAACTAAAACCTTCAGCGCTTATTCATGGTGTAAAAATTTTGTATAATTTAAAACTTAACAATTGTTGGATATTATTGCATTGTTGTTTAATAAAATTACTCATAATAAAACTCAGTGGAAATTGTTTATGTTTTTAAGCCATTCTGAATTATGCTTAAAAAATTTCAGCATGCTAATCTTATAATTCCATGAATAACATAAAAATTCCATACTGGAGACAAGAATCACTTATGCAAAAAAATGGCTCGGAAATTTCTTGTTGCAGAATTTTTTGATAATATGTGAGGTATTAAGAATTACTTTGATAGTCTGAAAGAGTGATTTCTTGTATTAATAGTTATTTGAATTTAATTTTTATATGATCATAAGTCTTTTCAAATATCTTACAATTTGGGATTCAATAAATTTTTTAAGTCTTGCAGTTAAAAGTCTTTTTACTAAAATTATTAGTTTATTTTTTATGTGTGGACTCTTCTAAAATATACATTCTACTTTCTAAGATACTTTAAGAACTTTTCTGGCATTTTTTAAAAATTTATTAGGAATTTATCTCTTAATTAGGGAGAACACATTTACTTTTTTCCAAATTTGAAACTACAGAATTTTATAAAAGCTTCCATGATAAATAAACTAACCAATTGTTGCTGATGAATCATGTTTGTACAAAATGTTTTATGAATTTTCTAATTTGCACAAAAGAATTACAATAAAAAGGTTTGGACTAAAAGTTGCATTGTAAGAATTTTGTTTCTTGTCTATTATATGTTCTATTCTATTTGTGTCTTCGTCTATTCTATTTTTATTCTGGAATATTATTATTCTACTTCGAGACTGCTAATAATTAATTCCCTATTTTATGTTCTTGGGTTTTATTTAATCTTTTCTTATTTGCAAAAAACAGAAAATGCCGTAAATTACCTATTGAAAAATACACCTTGTTATATAAATCCACAAATTGAGTGCTTGTAAATAATAAAATATATAATGGTTAACTTATTGGTAGGAATAAAACCAGTTATAAAAGTAACACTATAATAACTTATCACAGAGCTGAGAGGGTTTAATTTTTAATTATTTTAAACATTTAATCCACAATATATTTATAAAACTACATTTTCTATTTAAAAACAAACTTTTCTACATTCATTTCTAAGCGAATTAAAAAATTCAGATGCTTTCTTCAGCCCTTTCTGTTTACATTACCAGATTTAAAAATATATATATAAAATACTGTACTTTAATCTCAGAGCATTAATATACGGAGTGGGTTTGGAAACAGAGAATGAAATGCGTGATTGCGTGAGTAAGATATTACCTTTTGTAAAAAAGAAAACACCGAAGTAAAATAAATAGTTCATGTCAAATTTCCGTATGCAAGTTTCTTCATTCGACAATTTCAAATGTTCGTGAATATTACCCTATAATTTTGTCATTTACGCTTTTTTACTGCTCAACAGGAAAGATAAATAGATCAAATAAAACAGTTAATTTGTGGTTCAGTTTTCGTGCAATATGTTAAGTATTTTTTGTCACCGCTACATTTCTTTGGGGACATCAATAACAATGCTATATTTCTTTGGAGGCACTAGTAATGCTATATAATGATATACGCAAAAACTTCATAGACAAATGGGAATGAAACATTGAGCCGCTCATGTAAAAAATAGGCCTTGACTTGAGTCTCACGGACGTTATTATGTGAAGGTGCTCCAATATTGGTTGCTGCACAAAAAACATCCACAAAGTTTAAAGGACCACAAGCTTACAGCTTTTTTTCTATAAACACTACCTGAGAGATATCTCCTACCATTTACGCTCACACTTTTAAACGTTTTCCTAGGCCCAGCAATGATAAAATTCTTGTTAACTCATAAGGTTTCCAAACCAGTATCATAATACTCAGTGATAGATCTTACTTCAGTCTTTAGATAGATAAATATATAACTATCATCTACATCAGTGTTCCCCAAAGTTAGGTACGCGTACCTTTAAGGGTGCAGGAAGAGTTTGGGGGGTACGCGTTGCACAGGAGTTTGGTGGGAATATGCACTGCACCGTACTTAGCTGCGCCTAATTCTACTTTCACAAGTGTCAAGTTAAGACAGTCTTGTGAGATGGAAAAGGAGCAGACTATATTGGACGTTTAACCGCATCTCTCATATTAAAATTAACAACCAGGAAACTTATGACGTTCTGTCTGCTCAGCACAAAAATTCCATTCTTCTCATAATCCAAATAAATGTTATTTATATAAAAAACTTTTATTTATATTTTATTATGAATAAATTTATTTCTCTTTTCTTATTACTTTGTGTATTTCACAAAAAAAGGGGGAGGGAGAATACATTTTAATTGTTATTAAAATACATTCATGTTTTTTTTATCAGAGTTGCGAAAATTATAGAAGGAATACACATATGTGAAAAGTTTGGGAAACGCTGGTCTACATGTATGGAGAGATCAGCCAGCAATCGTAAAAATTTTACAGAAACACATAGCTAATGCACCTAGAATTATGTCTTGGCGGGATAGCTCTTAAAATAACATAGCGATTTTTAAACTGCTTAAACAGTTCAAATATATGTTGATGACATTCTGAAATAATTTTTGTGTCTTTTCATAGAACGCCATCTTGGAGTTATTTATGTGGGAATCCAACCGAAATCTTCCAAAAGGTCGGATTTTCAGTAGCGGGGTTTTATTGGGTGGTGTCTAGGGTTTTTAGGGTGTATTAGTTATTTTGAAATAAAATAGACAACATAGTTTAGAAAGAAACTGGTTGAAAACTAAATAATTTATTATGAATTATAGGGAGTATTTCATGGGGAATATTTCAAAAGAATAGGAAATTTAGATCACATTACTTTAAGGAAGGCAATTGAGATGAAATAGAACTATTATGGGTGTCTATTAAGACACTTCCGCCTGGCGCGCTGAACGCGCTGATGCGCGAAATACGACGTTTCCCTGAAGGGTGTTAGTAGGCCTCTGCCGAAAAAGGTTGATGTCGGCATTTTAAAAGGGACGCTAGATGGCGTTGATGTGGAATACTCTTTTGATTAGAATTGCCGACCTCTGGAAAGGGATATGATCTAACCTTTTACAAATGGAATATCCTACATTTATATAGGACTTGAATATCTCAGGATTGTCTTTACAGCTGAACAAGCTCTTTCATGGCCATTAAATTCATAAAATCTTTCATGAATTGAATATGTGTTACATGAAATTCTTCTACATTCGCGTGCACTACAAAGTATTAAAAAATCTGGAGTAATAATTGAAAAATATCTCTTTGTTGCAAAATGAGGTTAAAACTCTTAAACCTTATAAAACCGTATACAAACATGCTTTGCAGCAACAAGAAGGTTTTATCAATTATGGAGTGTAACATTCCATTTACAGCATTTCATCGTAGAGTGTTTAACGTGCAGTCATATCATTACCTGTTATGTGTATTTAATTGTAATGGAAATGTATGTTTTCTTAATCCATAAAAACGGATTTTCAATACTTTTTAAGAAACTGAGATTTTACTGTATTTAATTAGTATAATGAGTACTCAAACGCCATGTTTTTAAAAAAGTTAGGATAATTTTTGGATTTACGAGAGCCGAAGTTCCAATCAAACAAAAAAGATAATCAAAATCATTTTTTTTTATTTAGTATTTTTTACTAACGATCGTTTTTATGATTAAAATCTTCAGTCTTTAGAAATTATATAAGTATTTTTCATCAATATTTAGTACTAATGTTTTCAAGCAAAATTAGCATGTTTGTCAGCAAGAATATTAGAAATTACTATACTGTTCGAATTAATTGGGACAAACATATTTTTCTTGTCTGAGTAGGTATATGATCACCAGTGATGTCCCGAACTGCTACAAATCGATTATATCTGCCTAAAGGTAGTTTGACGGATCGATTCTGACTTTTATTTAATCGTTTGAATGGTTTTAGTATATAAGTAGCTCAGTTGTGGGCATTTCAGTGTGGCAGCTGGTGGTTATAATTTTGCGTTCGGTGTAACACGTATTACTTTTTCTTTTTCAAAGATGGATATTACTCGAGTAAGCGTTCTAAAATAATAGCTCTTAACAAACACACTTTTATGACTGTGAGAGATATAGCTACGGCCAGTAGCGCACACAGGAAGTTTTCAAGGGGGGTTTCAAGTTCACCATTCTTGTATCATGCTATTTTTGATTTTGTCGATTTTCAGGAACAAAACACAGTAAAAAACTAATTATTGAATAAATAATTAGCATTAATTAATAAAATTAATCATTAATAACAAATATTTAATTAAATTTTACGTATTATATACTTAGAATTATAACCAATCGGAAAAAAATCAGGGCTTGGGGGTCTGGACCCCCAGGACCCCCCTTGTGTGCGCCACTGGCTACGGCAGTTGGTGTAGGGAAATTAAGTGCTTAGAGAATTTTAAAAACCTTTCAAGATTTGGAACATCCTCTGTCTCTGTAAAAAGAAAAGGAAAATGTGAACGTAAGCGGAAAACTACTCAAAGAACCGATAAAATTTTAATAAGAAATTGCAAAATAAATCTAAAGAAGACAATCATAGACCTTCGAAAGGATTTATTAGAGGGAATAAATACCTCAATTGTAAGCGAAAGTCTCTGGAAGTTGGTCGTAAGACAACAAGTTCGAAGATAAAACAATTTCTAACTCAGAAAATGATGGAAAAACATTTAGCATTGGCCAAAAATACCGATCTTGGACTGTTAACGACTGAAAGAGGGTGATTTTCAGTAATGAAACACATTTATTTGCGCAGGTATACAAATCATGTGTAGTAAGACAAAGTGAAGAGGAAAATCTTTTACCAGTTCATATCACCATCAGACTGTAAAACATCCTTCTGAAGAGATGTTTTGGGTTTATTTCACAACAATTGGCACTGGAAATTAAGTTTCTCTTAAAAGCATGGTGAATTCTGTCAAATACATATAAATATCAGGTAGTAGGATTTTTCATTTCATGATGACATTTGACGGAATATTTCAACAGGACTTGAGTCTTCGTTACAATTCGATATCAGTCTAGATTTTTATGCGGGAAAATAAAATGCAAGTGCTTGTTTGGCCAGGTAATTCAACAGACCTAAATCCTATGGAGAACTTATGGCGTATTCTCAAGAATGGCACTACAACAGAACAACTGTAGTTCCCCGATAATAAAGTGAAGAACATACCTGCTACACGGTGGAGTTAATGCCAAAACGTGTTCAAGAGGTCATTTCTGCTAAAAGAGGACATAATTCGTACTAATATAGAAATTTTTCGGTCCACTTAAGATATGTAGGATGTTATTTAAAAAACTTTTTCCCATTTGTCCCAATTTATTCGAACAGTGTAGTATTTTAACAAATTAGGATCAACTCTGAGTTTTGCATTTCAATTATTTTAATTAATAAAAGAGAAAATGAAAAACTCAATTGGATTGTAAAACAAAGACTTAAAAAAGGGTTTAAATGTTTCTTCGAGTACACACGGAGTACGTGCTCGTTAAATCAGTGGGTCCGAAAGTCTTGTGGGTTGAATCACGAGTGCAGGGGACTGGAGAATATTTTTCTCCCCTTCAGTTCCATGCCTAAATTGTGGAGGTGGAGATAAGTGGTGTCTCCATCTATCGTCCCCAGGAATTTGGGAACAAATTTCGCCCCGTATGGTGCTCAAGGCCAACGACAGGCGTACTTCTAGCCCCTTGCCACAATGAATTTCATAGACCTCAATGTGACTACGTCAGGCAGGTGGCATTAGAAACAATAACAACACTTTAAAGCATAAATTTTGAGAATTCCTGCTTGTTCTCAATTCTTTACTTTGAAAATGATTTTAAAGAATACTTTTTTTTACGTAAAAGTTAAAATCGATCTTACTGTGTTTTCTTAATGCCTTATTACATTTATGTGTAATTACAGTGAAAATCGCTTAACACCAAAATGATGGGACTGAAATAAAGAAAATTGCATTATATATATATTACGAAATTAAGTTTATTAAAGTACATTTTATTTACATTTATATGTATATATGTATGCATTAAATAAAAACCAATGCAACAAAGCATTCACAAAAACTTATTTAAATTTAAAACAAAATTTTCAAGTTTTTTGAAAAACAAAATATTTATTGAGTTTTTGAAAAATAATCTAATATTTTTCACAGCAATGTTTTCTTAGCATCCAATCGCAAAAAATTATTCAATGCCGTTCATTCTGTTATTCATTTCACCATTGATCTCTTTTTAACACGCTTTTATAAGCTTTATTTGTATGTAACGGAATTTCTGAACTCGATTTTTACCCATTCTAAAAGGTCAGAATCATTCGAAATTTTGCACACTTGTCAAGGACCGATGACAATACAATAATTTCATAATTTTGTTCCATTGTCCTGATCAGGATCATCAGAGATAACGATTTCCAGATTCGGTGACTAATTCCATATACCATTTCCTGATTTGGCGACTAGTTCCATTTTTAGCGACTAAAAGATTAAGGTACAACCTTGAAGCGAAAACGTTTAGGGTTAATACAGATATTATATACACAAAAAAAAGTGTTCTTTATGTGAAAAAGAGGAGAGTGCGTCAGAAATTTCTTACAATTATTTTAACAATTGCCCAGTTTTTCTGAAATAGAAATAAAAAAAAAAAGACTCGAGCATGTGAAAACAAAATAATGGTCTAACTGCTAAACTCAGACATAAAGTCTTTTTTTCTAAATTCTCTTATCGGATCTATGGAATGAAACAGCATTCATTGCTTCATTTTACCAAAATAGATGAGAACTGATTCAGAAGAGTCACCGGATTAAATAGTTTCTCACAAACTCTTCGATTCGAAACGTGTACTTTTATGTGTAATACTGATGCAAGTTTCAGAGAGAATATTGAGCTCTTTTTAGTGAAAAATATCTTTGACTTTACTCCTTTTTTCGCATGAAATATTTCAAACTTAGCTCTTCCATATTTTCTTCAGTTTGCTGATCCTACATTTTGCAAACCAGGCCGTATTGACGCATTGATAGGATGTCATGGGCATTCCAGATTCTAAAAAATAACGCATTTAAGATTAATTCATCGATGAATAAATGATAGTTTAAAAAAACTAAAAAACTCTCTTTTATGGTTAATCGAACTTAAATGTAAAAAATAATTCTTAATATAAGAATAAAATGATTGACGAGAAAATTAATGTCATTGTGGTAAAAGCGTGATGGTGATGGTGGGGGTCTTTGTACTGCATTTTTACATAAACAACATTTCGGAATAGAACTAGTAAGAAGTTGTAACAATTGATATCGAGCACTCCACACTTTTACCACAACGACATTAATTTTCTCGTCAATCATTTTATTCTTATATTAAGAATTATTTTTTACATTTTAGTTCGATTGATCATAAAAGCGTGTTTTTTAGTTTTTTTTAAACTACAATTTATGTTAACTATTGTTGATAATGTTGAGTTAGCAATATCAAAATCCTTAAGGATTTCTGTTTTCGGAAACTCCATCTTCATTTGAAGCTAAATAATAGTTCGCTTCCCCACTGAGATTTTCGCCATTGCTCGTAAAACAATTCTAAAATAGAAAAAATGCCAGCCAAACTCACTGATTTTTATCATACTGCCATGTACTCGTCACCGAGTTCCAAAGACATCCGATGACGGATGAGATGTTTTTGTGTAGCGTTTGTAGGGGTGAATGGTGAAAGTAGCTAAGATAAACAAAACTGACTAGTGTCGCAGGCTATTCCGAGGTTTTTTCAAAATCAAATTAGCATCCTTTCTACGAAACATGTGAAACCTCCTGTCTTTCATTTTGCACCCTTTTTACAAATCTCACCTGCACGGCTGGTGTTTTTCGTATATTTTGTTCATTTTCAGAAGGGAAATTTTTTCGCTTTAACATTTAAGGTATCCGACTACGTTCGGAACCGTGATTTTGAAGAAACATATAAATGGATAATATTTATGATATTTACTGTCACTTAGATTAGAAAATGTATGTAAAATTGTTTTAAGAATAGTATTACAGTAAAAAATTATTTAAGTACCACATATTTTGACAAAAAACGAACATAGAATGACCCATTTTCAAAATATTCTCTTTTTGTGAAAAATGCTTCTATTATAATAATAATTTGCCTGCATATAGCTCAGAATTTTTGAAATATATAACTTAGAAGTGGGTTTATCCATGTTTTACGACACAACAGTGGGGAGAAATTTTAAGAAAAAAACGCCGATAATTATTTCAAATGGTTGTAACTCTGAAAATGCGAATTTTTCAAAAATCATAGTTGAGCCTCTGTACTAAGCTATATACAGGCAAAATATTATTATAATAGAAGCATTTTTCACAATAGGAGAACATTTTGAAAAAAAGGGTTTTTTAAATTAACCGAAATATTGTTTAAAATAATTTTTTTGCCAAAATGTCCTTAAAATAATTTTATACATGTGTTCTAATCTAATGACACTAAATAT
>BMAV01024747.1:0-23604 GCA_019973955.1 Trichonephila inaurata madagascariensis
GGATATAATTTTTTCATTCTCGTATACAAAATTTATAAGTCCCAGTACCCAGTTCTTGTTCGTCTTCAAATTTATTAAATTGTTGATAATGTCTCTGGGTTTGGGGAACATTTTTGTCTTCAATCAAGAGCGTGTTGTAGCAATTGAGAAAAGCAATTAACAAAAAGGGGGGGGTTTTATACAAATGAAAATGCTTCTTAAAATGTATATATTATTGCATTGTTGAAAACATTACAGTGGTCCCCAAAAGCGTTGAAATTATGTACCGCCAAAAAGATCGCACCAAAATAGCACAAAACAAATCGATGAAAAAGCCCCTACCAAAAACATGTTCAACTGAAAAAAAGGGGAATATACAATATAAAAAAATTGTCAAATATATACAATGTAAAAAATTTTTAAATATATACAATATAAAAAATATTAAATATATACAATATAAAAATTTTTTAAATATATACAATATATAAAAAATATGTAATAAAAACTTAAAAAAATTTTTTTCACTTTTATAGCATAATTTTTCTGCCATTCAACAGAAAAGGTCCATTGAAAAATTTTTTTAAACTTTTCCCCAAAATTTGGTTTTACATTTGTTCACAAATTATTTTTTGGTTATGGGGGGAAATTTTCATAGGAAAGGGAGTGTGCTGTCAATATGTGTTTGGCCTGGAAGCATTTTCGTTTTTCCCAAAATATTATGCAGTATGCAGGCATATATTATAATTTTTCCGTTTTTTCGGGGGCAGTTAAATTTTGGGGAAAAAAAACTGAAATAACCAAAAATTCCAAAGCATTCTTGGTTGTCCGTCTAGATCGGGGGGTGGGGAATTTTTCAGGGTACGGCTATTCGAATTTTTTAGGTGTTGCGGTACCCAATGGCATAGATGGGTCATTTGTATTAAAATTGTACATTTTCTTTTTTAACCTTGTTTCACATTGCCCCCCCTTTTTTAAAAGTTATGACAGATTTCTATTTTTTTTACAAAAAAACAAATAACACAAAATTCTAAGTTAATACTTGAACAATTAGTTTTCGAACCGTGGAAAGCGTTTTTTACAGCAGTCGGCGTGAAGGAAAAAATTTATTTATATGGCATCGCAATAGTCCCCCTACAGAGGATTAACGTGTTTAAACGTCCGTGCGCTTCCCATGAAGATATATGTCTCGTCTATACATTTATCGAATCATTTGCAAATAAACACAGTTACATCGATTGTAAAAAGCCGATTCCCCAGGCCGTCTCGTTGGTGTTGCATAACAATGTTCTTTTTTAGTATGCGCGTCTTAGGTCCTAAAAAAGAAATCCCCCCAAAATTTTCTTGACGGCCCCCGGTTGATCGCGATCGACTTAATGCCCATCTCGATCTAGATGGGAGTAAACCCCAATAATCATATATTTTTTTTAAAGAATCATGCAGTGATTGTTGCTTCAAATACGGCTTCATCAAATTTTGATGAAAGAGCAAATGTTCCATCCCTTACAATAACGTGAGGGACAAATGATCTTTTCCCAGATAGGGTTTTTTGGTGCTGGTATGTTAAATGTTTTTTTATTATTATCTGCCCTCTTCAGAAATGTACCAGAAATCTCCTCCTCTACCATATGACCCAACATTAATGACGGGAGTTTGTATAGTCGGCATCAACAACCCCCAACATCACCATCAATGGTAGTCCTTATAATTGTACAATAGTGAACCACCGTATTTCGGAGCTTTAATTGTGTATTTTGCCATCAATTTCTCTAATAAATTGGAAAAATTCCCTTTTTTAAAAAAATTGTTAGGGAATTTTTGAATTGACTCATTGTTAGTGTTAGCATTTTTAAAATTAAACATTCTTCTTATGATGGCATATAAAATAAAAAAAAATAAGATAAAATTATGTGACATTGTACTAATTTAAAAAAATCATTTTTTTTGTCATTTATTTTCAAAATTAATTGGTAATTTAAATTGAGTTTTAAAAAGTTTTATGATGATTACAAATGAGTTTTATTTTCCCCATTTTTTTAAAAATATGTTTAAATTGATAATTTCAACTAGAACTTAATAATAGATTCTAAAAAATTCTTTAATTTTTACTTGTCTTTTTTTTTGTATTTAAATAAAGCTGATTGAAAAATTTATTTTTTTGAAAACTAGTTGTTAAAAAATTTTGATTTAAAGTGACAAAATATATATATATATATATATATATATATATATATATATATATATATGTCACTTTAAATCCCCAATTTTATATTTTATATATTGTAATGTCAGTGTCAGAAAACAAAAAAATCTGTCACAGCCTTATTTTAAAAAAATTTTAAAAAGTATTTTAATAGCTTCCCTATGTTCCTAAAATCCCAAAAAAATATGCCAAACCGGGCGGACTGTCTTTTTTACTGGGGGGTCAACCCTTTTTCCGAAAAGGGACTCGACAATCCCTTTTCTTTTCCCGGGGTCCCTCCAGTTTTTCTCCATGGTTATCTGTTTCCATCCAGGGCTCCGTCCGTCTCACTCCAGGGCTCTATCCCTCTGTATCCCTCCAGGGCTCTCTCTCAGTTTCTTCCTCTCCGTCCAAGTCCTCAAAATTCACCCCTTTTAAACACTAGGGGCGGGTCCACCACACGCCCCTCGTCTTCCTCATTGGCAGGTCAAAAAAAAGGTCTGCCCTCGTCCCCGGGCCACTTTCGTCTCCCATTTGCGCGGCAAACACAAACACATTCCTCGTCTGTCTGGAATCCAAGGGCGCCATAATTCTAATCCAACTTCTGAGACTTCCATTCATCTCACCACCTGGGCCTCATAGCCCTATTCTCTATGCACCGACTTTCATACAGGCTTCGCCTATTCGGGACTTTCATAAAGGAATGCCTATTGTCACCGGCATTCTTAGCCATTGTAAATTCCAGACCCGATGTCTGCGCTTGTCCGAGGCCAAACAACAAACAATGACCCCATGGCCACCTGCTCTTGTAACCCAACGTCTGTTTGGGGCCATAAAACTTCAGATGAATAGAGGGGTGGGGTTCACCCCAATCGAAGACGTCACAATATGTATACAACACAGAAAATATTACATTTTAATTACTTACTTAATAAGAATGCATAACTTTTCTTAGAAGGCGTATTGGCTTTCCGTGCCTGTTATATGGTTTCGATGTTAATTCATCCCTATGTTATTGAGCACATAATCAAACAATACTGGCATCAAGCGAAAATATTGCCTGAATTTCTCTTCATTGCAGAGTTCGCATCTAGAATATCGAAATCATCTTCTGAATCAAGATCTATTTTTGAACCATTCGTTTTCATCAGGACGATTGTTTTCTTTTCCCCATGATTGCTTATCTTCCAAATATATAAACAATGTTACATTTAGGTCATCCATTCTCAGTATTCTGTAATTTGCTTACAAAAAGTCAGTTGATTACAATTACGGACGTAAGAGTATTCTTTTCGTAGGAGAGACAACGCGGTCAACGTTAAAAGACGCCCGTCATTTCTGTGACGTTATCTACCGTTATGTTACGGATACTAAAGAACGGCGTCTCTTCCCTAGGAAACCATAGCTTAAGCAAACAAAAAAAGAGAAATCGTGCTTTTTCACAATGAATGCTTTTAGTTTCACTTAATGTCTTAGTTGTCATCACCAATATAGACCAAAATATAAGCATCTTTCTCGCCAATTAGCTTCATTAAAACTTCCGATTTTAATTCTTTTGGCACATTATTGCACTTAAATACTTTTTCTACTTAATCCCAAGCGTTGTTTATTCTTGGCAAAGGGCGTACCATTATTTGCACAGCTTTGAGGAGTTTATCTAATGAAGGAATACTTTCAGCAACATAACATGTTAAATTTACATATTCCGTTTGTTCATGCAAGCTTAACCTATCCAACTCGTCTTCATTCTTACGTTGCATAACTGTAGTCACATGAAAGTCGAAGACAAATTCCTATTCTTTCATTAATTAATGAGGATTTCAAAAGTATTTCTTTGAGTTCAGCGCTTTTAAACGATTCATGAACTGTATCATCTCGATTCTGTCTAATAAACCTAGCAAGTCAATTTTTGTTACATTTTTAAACATTATTGATCATAAGCAATTTTCAACGCAAAAATCAACTCACCATTACTAGATGATTCGTAAGACCTCTGGTTCTCACCGGAGAGTGGAAGCTTGATAACAAACTTTGATTCCCTTTTCCAAACGAATCCCTTTTCCGATTGCCTACATAAGAATAGTCATTTTTTTTAAAGTTATTTTCGCTTGCGCTCCTCTTTACTCGTCCTCTCGCTGGAGTTGGGGGCAGTGGGATGTATGACAGTAATATTTAAATAGAGAAAATTAAAATTTTCGGCATCGCTGATCCGAGCATGACTTCTGACTATCGTAACGGACCCGAACCTGAAGCTTTATTTAAATTCCTTCTTCCGCAAAACACGTCTACAGAAGTTATCATTTCAGAAGGAGGCTAAATGAAATTAAAATTGTAAAGTTCAACTAATTAAGGGGCTTAATAATATCTGACTAATTAAAAAGACGTGTACCTCCCGAAATGAGGAATCATTTCTTATACTACCGATTTGAATGGGTGTCACCTTTTGAATTAGCAGACAAGTTAGATGTTTATCTATTGCAACAATCGAAATACTACTCCTTCAGTAAGGAAGACCGCCCATTTAAGTGAATAAAATTCTGAATCTTCGTTCTTCGCAACAGTGGGCTCGTGTGATGTTTTTCGACGAGTCCAGGCTTAGCTTGCTGTCTGATTCTCGCCGTACTTTCATATGGAGAGTGCCAGGTACCCGCTAACACCATCATTAAACGAGCCGTTTTGTTGGTGCAGGATAGCACGTCTGAAAGGGGAGGAGGTATTCTAAAACTGACCTACTTGTTCAAATTGGAACCATGACAGGCCAAATCTATCGGGACGTCTTTCTGGAACAACAAGTGCGTTTCTTTCGGGGCACCATGGGTACAGAATTTGTGATTATGGATGACACCACTCATCCTCATCGTGTAAACGTCGTAAACAAATACCTTCAAACGGAGGATATCACCTGTATCACCAGCATTCCAACTGGACTTGAATCCAGTAGAGCATGTGTGGGACATGCTTGGCCGACGAGTTGTAGCCTGTCAACCCCCTCCTACATGTCAACTGTAACTTCGGAAAGTATTGCTTGATGAGTGGTGTAATGTTCCCCAAGATCAGTAATTTGATACACAACATGCTTAGGCATAGTACGGGATGTATTGCATCGCCTGGGAGACGTACTATGTATTAACCATCATACCAAGCATGTAATATTGGTTTTTGTAAATAGGATTTTTTTTTTTTGTAATTTGCTCCAGGGAGCAAAAATAGCAATTTTTATTAATGATATCAAACATATAGCCTCTTTTTTGTTCTTTACCTTTTGTTTAATAAAAAGGCTTTAAAAATAAGTCTTGTTTTGCTTCTGTTTCCTTCTGTGCCTGAACTACAATTAACCTTAATTTATGGACTGGAGTGTGGATTTTACATTGAAGGAATTATCACGAATGCATTGACTAAACAAAAGATCAAAAAGAGCCTGTGTCCAGATGGTATCCATGCAGAATTTTTAAAGAATTTGGACCAGAAAGTTCTCGTCCTTTTTCTGTCGTTGTTCAACAAGGTATAATCTTTGGAGGTGCCCCCAGTTTGGAAGAATGTATTCGTATTGCCAATTGGTAAGTAAGGCAAAATATTATCTAGATTGGAAAGTTAGACTTACAGCTTTAACAAGCATTTTGTGTAAGATTATGGGAAGAATGGTAAACAAAAGATTAATACGCGTACTTTTTGGAAAATAGTTCTCTTCTTTCTCCCTCCCATGAGGGCTTTGAAAATTACACTCCACAAGTCAGCTAGTAGTGTTTTTCTCGCAAGCATTAAAATATGCCCCTTTACAAGAGTGAGTCTCTTGTAGCCATCTTCAGTAGTTTCGAATCAACATTTCACAGAGTATGGAGACTGAAACTGTATGAATAGTTAGTTACAAATATTGGGAGTGAAGGGAAAAATATTTTCATGGCTAAGAAACTCAACTCAACCACACTGCTTCACCGTCAAATGTGGCAATTCTACTTCAAAATTTAAACAATCTTACCTGGGCATAAAACAGGGTCGAGTTACGACTACGATATTGCTTAACATTTTTGTCAATGACTTTTAGAAAGCATCAAAGATATAAGTTACGCCCTATATGCAGATGACTTAGTTGTTTGGTCATCAAGCATTATTCATAAGAAAATGAAATGTTTCGGGGGAAAAATTAAATGATGCGCTTGGGAAACTCTCACTATGGTGCGATGGGAATGCCACGGAGATAAACATTGAAAAAACATGCCTACCTTCACATCAAGATACTAAAATGGATTTGATATATAATAATTTTACCTAAATGAGTCTAATATCACAAGATATTTGGGTGTCACTTTTGATAAAAACTTAACCTGGAAAAATCATACTAATGATATTCCAAGAAATGTTAGGAAAAAATCGTCGGTCTTGAACAGGTTAGCTGGTAAAATGCTGGTGGTACCATAAATCGGACTTACAATATACACTGGTTTTGAAACCTCAAGCAATAATGTAAATTCGAAGCAGATAGACATGAAATAGCAGAAAAGAGATTATTGCAATCTGTACAATAAATGCGTAATTCGGCAGAAAGTTGATACGTATGCAAATATCAGGAACAAAACGTCATAGGCGACGTTAGTGTACGCAAACGCGTGTGGTCGTTTGACTACAATTAAAGAAAAAATGATAGTGCAATGGGCTTGATTCATGAAGTCACATGATAAAAGCAAACACGTGTTTTCCATTGAATTTAAAACAAACATTAGACTAATTGTGTACTTGTTCTATTTGTAAAACTCAGATAAAATTTCAAATTTCATTTTTGGTTAAAGATGTTTAAATGTTAGGGAAAAAAATTTCTTCAAAAACGTTTTTTTTTAAATTAAAAAATAAGTCGTATTTTATGCTTATACTTTTAAATTAAATGCATTTTGTGCACATATGTACTTTTTAAGATAAAGTTTCTGCAAAGAGCAAAACTTGGCAACACCGGAGCGTATGAACTGATTAGTTGGAAACACAAAATATAGTTTTTACCGTGTGACTATGACGTCACATGAGTTTTTGAAGTTTGATAGCAGGAATATTCTTTTTAAATATATACACTCTTCCAAGATTTATCGCAGCACGGGTTCTATGAAGAGTATTTTGGCTGGGGGAGGCGAATAGTTTTATAGCAGAAATTGCGTTTTCAGCTGACAGTATTTTCAGCGGATTGCGAAGATTGTCATTTTTGTTCCAAAAAAATAATCACTGTCAAAAGGTGTCTTACTTTTTTATTTTTTTAGACCTTAGAAAACGACGTGACTCTTTATTTTAAATGAACAGTGTATATATAATTAATTTTATAGTTGATTATCTTTAATTAATTAATTAGCTCTAACGGATTTAATTTCTCAAAGTTGAGTATTTTGTTTATGTATATCCCTTAATTTTCAATGTAGTGATTCAAAAAAAAAATATTGCATGAAAAAAACTGTAGTAAATCATAATGCGGTAGATAAAGGGTTAAAGGTCGTATTAAACTGTAAAACATTTTATTCATTAGTTTGTGATGTTATACGTTGCAATAAAAGGCACTAAAACTATGTTATACAGCCATACAGCAGTATTCATTTAAAAGGGTAATGTAAATATTTCAGAACTAATTTATAAATATATGTCAGTAAAAATAAATTGTTGCTAAACTACTAAGATGTATTTATGGTTAATGTAATACAGAGTACCGAAAACATAATTATAGTGATAAAAGTGCTACCTGCTAAGATGCAAACTTTTAAAAAAATATATTGTCTATTTCCTGACGTTCTTATTTACTGAGACATTTATATGCCATTTTACTACGATTAATTAATCAATTAAGGGCAATTGGAAACCTCTCTCTGTCTCTATTCTGACAATGTTAAATTGGCTGTTTTCGATGTACAATTTCTCAAAATCTGTTATGTGTACATGCTTGAAATTTTTTATACAATTAAATACACCTTTCTCATTATACTGAAATGAGCTTTTAGCTAATTTTGAATTTTTTCATGCTTTATAAAATATTTTATCAAACTTTGCGAAATTTGACCCATTTTCACTTAATGAATTTTTGAATTTTTTACAAAAAGCTCATTTTAGTATATATTAGCCATCATTATAAATATATCATAAAAAATTTACATACCTGTGAACATTAGTTTCTCAGAAAAAGTACATCGAACATCAAAATTTACATTTTGAGATAAATTGATTTTAATGTATATGGTGAAGATTCTAATCGGCTGGTAAATAAAAAATATAAAAGGTTTAATTTACAATAAAAGATAAATGTTATATCAGACGTTCAAATTTTAAGCAAAAACGAAGTGCTTTGTTTACATTTTTCGCCATTCAAATGGGCGTGGCCCAGTTTCAATGATTATTTAAAAATAGGTTTTAAGGGCTTCTAATTACCCTACCGGTTAAAGTAAGGTATTTTTAGAAAGGTTAAATTCTGTATAATTTAAAAATGTAAACATCTCAAATTGTCAAAAAAATTTTTTAGCTTTACGACAGCCCTTAAAAAAAATGCCCAGCTAAATAAATGAACTTTCTGAAGTGTTTTTAATAGTGAACAGGACGCATTTATATTCAAATAAAAAAAAATTAAGTAAATAAAATAATAATGTGGGGACTGTTTTGAAATTATAAGAATTATAAAATATAGCATTGTGTTTTGTTTTAAAATCTTACTTTCTGTTATTACACAAAATTCTTTAATCTTATCATAATCAAATACCAGTTTGGGCAGCTTTTTCTTAGAATTTATGGGGGGAAATTTTATAACTTTATTTTAGCGTATATCACGTTTGATAGAAGATCAGTATTATTTTTATTTACCCTATAGATATTTAGGGTACATAATAATAACACTGGGCGAAAAGGGGAATGCTTTTTATGTAAAAAAAATACCCAATCTTGAATGAATATAACTTGCTGAACACGAATATCACAGTAAAACCCCGATTTAACAGACAACGAATTTCGCGATTTAATGAAATTTTCTTTATCCCCGGTTAAAAATAAGGTAAAAATCCCCTATTTAACAAATAATAAACCAAAAATTAACGAATTGTTTCAACAGCTGGGGAAAAAATTTCATCAGGTGTTATTAGAAAAAATTGCATATTTTTTTTTTTTTCAAACGACATATCCTTTTTGACCGGAACAGAAAAAGACTTTTCTTGTAAGCAGTAAATTTCGAAGGGAAAAGATGCTATAAGAATTATTAGACTTTACACGTGCAGGTGAGTGAGTCATGAGTGAAATTTATGCTGTGAGTTTTGAATAGGATAGAAAATTCCTTTCTTATATCAACAAGAGGTTTTAATAGAAGACGCGATAAAGCCTCGTCACAGAGTTTAACGATTACTTCACATCTGATGACAGACTACCTATTGTACAATTGAAGTTGAGAAAATTGTTGTCGGTGCCAACGAATAGCCATTCTGATGCAGAAATTCAACAATGAAAATATTATCAAAATTGATATATTTTTTAATGCTTTAAATTGTTCAGAAACTGTGAACCTCATGAAGCAGGATGTAAACGTCATTTTTTCTTCTCTACATAATATCGAAAAAGAACTCTTTCGAGTCAGGAATCAAAGAGATTATCAAACATTTATTAGACGGTATTTTAAAATTTCTAATTTACTGATGAGTAATAATTCACTAGCAGTATTTCCAGTTGTTGAATAAAAAATGTGTAATTTCTAACTATGGAAATTTTTTGTGTAGTTGCTTATTATAGAATTTCCAAAAGACAATAAATTTGTATTTTGTTTAGACCCCGATATAACGAACAAAATGTTCGGTCTCGATGAATTCGTTAGATCGGGGTCCAACTGTATTTCTCATTATATTTATTATATTATTTAATTTATTATTATATTGTTGACTCCGGTGGCTTATAGGTAGCGCGCCCGCTTCGTAAGCTTAAGTTTGCGAGTTCGACCCCGGTTGGAGTAGATAGATTTTCTGAATGCGAAAATCGTAGGCACGTATGTCATATGATTATGTGGTATGCAAAATATCCCTTGAGTATCAGTTTGTCTCAGCAAAATTAAATCACGGCAATATTTAGCATCCAACGAGAGCTTGAATTAAAAAAAAAAACTTTTTATTTTATTTAGATATAATATATATATATATATCCTATATATCCAATTCATATATTAATATAATGGAATGTAACAAGGAATACACACATGCTTATATAAATTGTACTACAAGAGTTTCTTGAAATGTCACCAAGAAAAAAAATCAGCTGAATATCCTGACTTGCTATTTGCTCTGTGACCTGTCTCATCTCTTGAATAGCTCTCAATTCCCGAGACTCCTACAGATTTTTCTATAATTTCAGACGAGGCTGAACTGGAAATGTCACATAATTCTCCTCAAGCATCAACAACAGTATGTGGTGGCAGTAAATTTGATGAAGTCCTTTAGTTCTTTGATAAAACATCTTTTCCGCTTAAACATACTTTGGTTAAACCTAACGATCATAACGATTTGGATTTGTATTATTTGAAAGCGGAGATATTGACCTCAAGACTTCAACCATCGAATCTGCTTGAAGAACAGATCCAAATGACTTCATTTTGTTCAAGTCACAACTCTTCGAATATTTCTTTAAAAGGAAAGGATGTCTTCTATTCTGCAGCAACTTTTATGCCATACCAAAAGAACTCCGCGTGGCACATAATCCCAGTGAATGGTGGCTGTTTCTGAACGCTTTAGAACTGAGTCTCAAAACGGTTTTGCTGATTACTGGAAACAAGCTTCCATCCGTATCTTTATTACATACAATCTGCACGAAGGAAGAGGCACCATAACTTGAAACAGATTTTGCAGATAATAAACTACATTAAATGTGACTACATATCTGTGTTATTTTAAAATGCTGTCCCTCTTTATGTGTTTTTACAGCTAAAATATACGAAGTGTTATGGTTTTCTTTGCAGCAGATGAATCTTTTTTCACCATCAGTAGAAAATAGCTTTAGAGAACATCTTTTAAGCCGCGAGAAGCGAAGATGCAGCACTCGCCTATAAAAGAACACCATTAGATCACCATTCTTCCATCTTAAAAACTTGGTAAGAAACATAGATAAGAATGGAACAGCATTCAGGTACCTACATAAAAAATTTCTTCGGATCAGTGAGGCAAAATTAAAGGAGCCATTTTGTAAGGCCCCAGATAAAACAGCTTTTCAGATCCCAAGTTTGAGAAACTACGAAGTAAAGAAAAAATAGGTTTGGAATGCGTTCTGTCACGTGTCAATAAACTCCGTGGACAATGACAAGGATGAAAACTATTAGGATCTGGTTGAGGGTATGTTTTATTACAGTAATAGTCCCCTTTCTTAAGCGTTACTTAACACACACTTAAGTGTTCCACCAATTTCTTCCCTGATAACTGGAGGCAGGTAAATGATGAGCCCGATTCAGGACATTGGCAACTGGAAAAACAGCCCCAAGGGAATCGGTCCACAGCAATGTTGGCTGACTACTGTTGTGGACGTTCTTCAGAAATGCTTCTCGCGATTATTCCAAGCCCAGACCGAAAGAAATCGAAAGTCTGAAGCAGATTAAGGGAATGTTAACGTATTGTAATATAAGTATACGTAGTATATAAATTGCGTCAAATTGCGGGGAAAAAATCATAGCCAATTTAACTTTGTCTTTGAAATATGTTCTTGTTCAGTACATTAAATTCATCTTGAATTAAATAAATTTTTATCTTGGAAGACAAAACTTTTTTAAAAATTTGTTGCCCAATGTTAATTTCTTCCTACTAGGTATATTAGAATAATGTATAAAACATTTATTTAAAGTATAGGTAAATATACGGAGATAAAGTGCAAGATATCAGCAGCGTAAGTATAGGAATTTTACATACTAATACAATGTTCGTGTTAAAATTTATAACCTTATCACTTGATTCCAATTTGGCACCTCTTGTCTTTTCAATTTAGCCTATTATTCTGGGTTTATTTGAATTTAAAATGAGGATGTACTTATCATTTATAAACAGCGTAATTCGTTGATTTAATTCAAAAATATATTGCCTGGGACTTTTTTGATGCGATCGAATAGGCATAGCTCCACCCACAGACCTGATCAAATATTTCAATCATATTCTTTGCATTTCTAACTTTCAAATTTTAGTTTCACAGCACTTTTAATTAATCTATGTTCAAAAAATTTTAATCTAATTATTTTATACACATTGGGTAGAGAAGTAAACGCATCACTACCCCTAACCGTATTTCCAATACACGTCTAATTCACTGCTTATGACGCAGACTGAAGTACAAGGGTGTAATGGATGAATTCCACATTTGTATGTAACTCGCTTTTTTTACTCTAACGAACGACATTCAACAAATTCTTAAAAGACAGTTAAGGTAGAATGAATACATAGCGAGCAAATTCAGAATTTTTTTTTTTTCTTTTCATCGGCTTTATCTAATAACACCACTCAAAGAGAAGCCATAAATCACCACTAATTTAAATTAGCGGTCTTAAAAAATTGCTGCCGCACAGATGGTCTTTAAGCAAATGTGTGACATATCTCACCTTCACTATCGGTTATATTAGTAAATTTTTAAAATTTTATAACTTAAAGATTAAAAAGAACTTAAAAAGTGGTGTCGTGCGAAATGTACACGTAGGTTTCTGTATTTCATTTTAAATTTCTTTCATTTTATGGTCCTTATGTATTTGTAGCTAATTTAGGACTTGCAGAAACCAAAAGAAAAATGTCAAAATCTGGATTTAAATTTTTATTTAGAGAAGCGTTTTCTAAGTATACAAATAAATAAACTGAAATTTAGCTTAATTTGATTAAAAATATATAAAAAGAAAATTTAATACTTTGAATTATTTTTATTTAAAAATAGAAAATAACACAGTTTGTTTGTTTTTTTAATTATTTTTATTTAAGAAGAGAAAATAACGCAACACAACTTTTAACAAATACTTCTTAATGTGGAAAAAAATAGGAAAGTAACATGAAGCATATGTTACATAAATCTTGCTTTTCTATAAAATAATATAGAAGAAAATATATAAGAAAGTAATTTTGCTCAAAAATTGGCGTCGATCGAAGCAACTCCGTCTAGTTTGAATCGACCGTTACGAATTCTAGGAACATCAACTGTTTTCGTACGAACTGAATTTTGACTCTTTCTTCAAGAATGTTAAACTTGAATGCTATAAATGTTGTATTAAAGATTTCGATCCGAATCCTTCTGGTTCCATTTCATTTTCATTTAAATTTTCTTAATTATCAACCAAATTATTCTCCTCTAAATAATGAAAAACTTTTGGCTGAGAAAATTTATTCATATCAAAATTTAAGATATGACGCTCTTTATAAAATATTACACATTTCTTGGGATAAATATGCATAGAATCATCAGTTTTTATAGCACCGAGAACGAATAAAGTTCCTTATATTTAAATTTGTAGATGGCGCTGACATACCAAATGAGTGTCGCTCGTTTCAATAAAATAATTCAACATTTGCAGTGATAACCAAGACTTCCAATTTAATTTTATAAATTTTTATTTTTCATTTCAATTTTTTCAAAGTTCTTTAGAAACGATAGCTAAATTGAGACAAAAAATACTTCGTAATTAATGTTGAAAAACAATCGTTAATATTTACTTATTTCAATTTCTCCTTAAAAGCATCATTTTTTGCTAATTTATTTTCATGTTTCATTTATACTTCATACAGTCAAGTTATCTTTATAAGAATCTCTTCTTTAAAAGTATATAGACCCAGAATTTTTTTTTATATATATATCAGAAATTCAACTGTAGGAATCGGATTGAAAAGATATCCACTGTTCTCATGGAAGCATCCCCAAACCCTTTACGGAAAAGGTGAACAGTTTTTTTGATCGACCCGGGTGAAAAACGCCCGCAGAAAGTGGTCTTTAAAAGGCCTACCATTACAGACGGATGACATAAAAAGATTTAAAGAGCGGGCTTTGATATTATGCTGCCCAGCCACCGCCAAGCCCAAATTTAAACTTCCCTTTTTTTTAGTCGAACAAAAAAAACCCCCGACTTCCAGACATCTTCAAACTACGTGGTCCCTTTTACTTTTTAAATGGAATTTTCAACAGACGCCCAGGGCCCACGCAGTTGGAAATTGCAATTTTTTCCAACACCCTCTAAAACTGAAAAATTTACCCCGATTTTTAAGCCCCAGTCACATCGAACGAGGACCCCCCAAAAAACGACAAAGAAAACCAAAAATTTTTTAACCGAAGAAAAGGCCCCCCGGCCCAACCGCATCACTGCACCAAATTCCCTAAACTAAAACCCAAAAAAGGAAAACCCTTTCCCCAGGACAGAAAAAAAAGAAACTCCCAAAAAAATCTTTACCCCAAAAACAGAGAAAATACTTCCTATGCAAACCCCCTAAAAACGACCAAGATGGCGCCACCTCCCGAGCAGACCAGTAAAAATCAAAAGAAACCCCTCTCGGGGAAAACAGACAGCCCGCGACCGAGAGAAAAGGAATTTTGGATTCTGGATGCTGTTATAGAACTGAAAAAATTTTTACCGACTACCCTCTCTTCTGAGCCAGGCAAAAACTCAGAAGGCTCAAGGGGTGAAAGACTCGATGTCTTCTATCGTCATCTGATTAACAATTAATTTAAATGATATCCATCCAGAAGTAACCAAGATTTCACCCAAACTTGAACTTTCTTTGTTTTTTTCCAATCCCCCAAGGCAGTTTTATTTCAAAATACTCTAATTTACAATGGCAAACCAAGCATACAAAGTCAACCCTATACTCAAGATAGGGGATTAAGACCTCTTTCGGAGTAGGTGCCCAAGGCAACACTACAACACCTCCTATGGAAGCATTCCCCCCACATTGTAATTTTCCTCGGAAAAGTATAAAAAAGTGGACAAAAAGAAGAACCTTGTAAATTATCCCTAAACGGGGAAGTTTGATAAAATCAAAATACCTTCAAGAAGTTCGAATTGTCAGAATCCAAAGCGACACTTTTTGGGTATGTGAGCGCCACCGACAAGTTAAAAACAAAATGTGAAGTAAAAACAAAAATCACAGAAGAATGGAGGAACATTGATGCAGAAATTATACAAAAATCTGATTAAATCTATACCAAGACGTTTAAAAATTGTTGTGGACGCTATAAAAGATATCTTACTAAAAACGGTGAAATCAACACTAGATTGACCAAGGAAGTCATTTTGACTGCTTTTTAATTTCAATTAGTAAAACAGTTACATATATCATGCACAACTTCTTAGATTTTTTTAGAATATATTTTTTTTTCCAAATAAAGTAATTTTTTTTTATTGTCAATATTTACTACTAACTTGTTATATGACTGTAAATAATATAAAAATATCAAAAGTTAATTTTAATAAATTTCTTTAGACATTAATCATTCTTTCACAATGCAGCCAATGTAGCTGCTTTTGGGCACAATATAGGTATACTATCTGGTATACCCTTTCTTCGCACGGGTGAACTGAAAAATAAAACAATATACATTGAAGGATAAAGAAGTTTTTATTGAGTTAATATGTTAAGTGAATTGCAAATTAAACAAAAAAAAGCTTTTTGCATATCTCAGCTGAACAAAACAAAAAAACAAGTTTGTTAAATTTTAAGTTTGTAGATCTCATAGCTCTGATAAAAAGGATTTTTTTTTTTATTTATAACTCCCCGAAACTCTCTTGATGGTCGATTTTTGAAAATACCTTCCTAAGCTGATCTCTGCTCAGCAAAAGTAACACATTGTTACAAATTCTGTGTACGCTTAAAATAGTGTAAATAATTTATATCGGAAAGTGTAATACGTTAATATTACTTTCTGTTGTATTTATTTTATGTTAAAATTGTAATATTCGCAAGCAACGCCGTTTCTTAAATTATAATGGGGATTCAATGAAAAACAAAGCGAAATGTTGGCGATAGAGTCAAGTTGACAACTGTCTAGCTTCTTTCATAGCTCGAGCTTTATTAGAGCTTTGGGAAAGATTAGACTTACGCTTTCACGGCATAATTCATAGTGGGTACTTTTTCTATACTTCCAAAAGTTTCAGTGGCCGCGGTAGCCGAGAGGTCAAGGTATCGGATCGCGGCTGGCTTTCTCACGAGTTCGAACCCAGTACCACTAAAGACGTGTCGTGTAGGGGAGCGATGCACGTTAACCCTTTATCTACCGCATTATGATTAACTGCAGTTTTTTTTCATGCAATATTTTTTTTATCTCTGCATTAAAAATTAAGCGATATACATAAAAACAAAATACTCAACTTTGAGAAATTTAATCCTTTAGAGCTAATTAATTAAAGGTATTCCACTGTAAAATTAGTCATATACACTGTTCACTTAAATTAAACAGTTAAATCGTTTTCTAAGGTCCTCATTAATATACAAAAAATAAAAAAAAAATAAGAAACTTAAATTTTGACTTTCATTTTTTGGGAAAAAAAATGATAATTTTTGGGCAATCCGCTAAAAAACCCGTCACCCTGAAAACGAAATTTCCCGTATAAAAATATTCGCCTTCCCGCAAAAAATACTCATATTAAGGGGCCCGGCTGCCTTTTAAATTTGGGAAGAGGGGATTTAAAAAGGAATATTCCTGAAAAAGTATTGTCAGAATATTACAAAATTTGGGGGTTATTCTATGTTTTTTTTTAAAAGGGGAAATTTACTTAAAGTACCGCATCGGCCCGGGGGTTGTGGGCCTTTTTTTTCAGGACGCCAGCAATTATGTGTTTTGGTGTTTTGTACGCGCGCAATGTGAGTGATTTCTAAAATTATTTCATTAAATTTCTTTTTTTCGAAATTTGTTCCACTTATTTTCGATTTAAGAAAGGTTTCTTTTCCCTCTCTCTAGCCCGGCATAACCGGGGGTTTTTTTTAGTGAAAAATTATTGTTCCCTGTGTTCCCCTTCCCCCTCACAGATAAGATATAGCTTCAAATTTCGATGTATGATATAATAAAAAACGATATTGCGTTAGTTAAAAAATTATTAATGCAAAGCAATAGAAAGATAACGTTTCGAGGGCAAATAGAAAATTTAAAAAAATTTTCATCATTTTTTTAGTAATAGTTAGTTTCTAAGAAACTAAAATAATAAAATAAATTTCAGATTCGTTCGTTCGTTACATATAGTTAGCTCAATATTATCTCCTTGTATTTTGATTCAAAATAATAGACAATGTACTTTTTTAATTAGCAAACGATAAATTTATTCATGAAACAATAGAAATAATCCTTTAAAAAACATTTATATATTAATAAAATTCATTTTCTATAAGTAATAAATAAAGGGAAAAATTTACAGATAATTATTGAAACGATTGCTTTTTCTTTAATGCTTGAATAAAAGGGGAAAAAAAATAATAAAATATATATATATGTAAGTTATAAAAAAACTAGTATGGTGGAAAGCCTAGATATATATTTACATGTACTGAAAAAAAATTCAAAACGAAAAAAAATAACTATCTGATAAAAACATTTTGATTTTTATTTTAATTTCATAGTTTTTCATTAGAAAGGATACTAAGTTTTAGTCTTTCTAGTGTTAAGAAACAAATACAATACTTTGAGATTTTTTAAGTGTTCGAAGATTTTTATGTTGTAATTTTTTAGTAGTTTATTAATTAGTAATTTATCGAAGTAATAGTTATACTATGTTTTAAAAATGATTATTGTATTCCAAGAAGAATAAATTGCCGATATTATAAAAAAGTTACTTTCGATATACTTATTTGTATTTGTTGAAAACATTAAATTTTATGGAAAATTACAAGTGTAGGAACGCTTTTGTTGTCCACTTTTTGTATTTAAAGGAATAGTCTATTGTTTTTTATATTTGATTAAAATCCTTTCTAAAAACTAGACAATCATTTTTTCGCTTTATTAAAGAACAAAAACCAGATTTTGAAACTTTATGGGATTTTTCCTGTTTTTATAATTCGGCTACAAATACATATGTTTTCATAAAAGAAAAACGAAAGTATGAAATATAAAAATTGAAATTTAAATAAACACATCGAAATTCAGCATATATGAAAGCATTTAAAAATGGTTTGTGATGTGGGAAGAATAAAGAAATTTTTGTAACTTTTTTATTACAAACTAAGTAAGCAACTTAATATATTACCTAAAATACACATTTCGCATTTTACCACTTTTTAAGCTCTCGTTAATTGTACAGATATTAATAACTTAAGAATTTGAAATTTCGAAGAGTAGGTAAGGCCAGATATGATATACATTTTCTTACAGACCGTCTCGGACCGTGGCTTGCCTTGTCCCGGTTCGAGCCCATACCACAAAAAACCCCCCCCTGTAGGGCAGGATGCAAAAATCGTCGGGGCTGAAACGTCCTCCCGTTGGTGTGGTGGGTTGTTAGGAGAGGGGGAGTCAAGAGGTGTCGTCCCCGTCCCAAACCCGGGTTTAAAAATTTCGTGGTCCGTCGCCAAAAGCCCGTGTGGGTGAACAGTCGACGTTAATATTCAATCAATCAATACAGACCGTCTCAACCTTGGCAATTGGTTTTAAAAAAATGGGAATTTAGTTCACTTGCAATTATTTTATACATGCGTGTGTGTGCACACCTAAGAAGAGAAAATAAAAACCCGAAAGGGGGGAAAAAAAAAAGCATGAATTTGTATGTTTCGTGTCGTCCCCGTCCTTTTCCCTGGTTCAAAAATTTCGGTCCGTCGCCAAAAGCCCTCGTGTAGCTGAACAGTGCGACGTTAATATTCAATCAATCAATACAGACCGTCTCAACCTTGGCAATTGGTTGTTAAAGTAAATGGTAATTTAGTTCACTTGCAATTGATTTCTATACATGCGTGTGTGTGCACACCTAAGAAGAGAAAATAAAACCTGAAAGGGGGTAAAAAAAAAATGCATTACGAATTTGCTATGTCTTCGTGTTCCCTAACCTTTCCTTTTTAAAAATTTTATTCCATATTTAGTAAACGGGGGGCCCCCACTCGAAAAATTTTAAATCGTATACACCTACCTATAATCCAAGATCTTTAAAATTTCAAGATATTCCGTAGATCAGAGGTGAGGTCGGGACCACAGTGGTGGTACGTGGACCACCAGTGTCTGCGAGAAAATCTCGCTGTTCCCCAGATAATTGTGATCCCTAAAAATTACTCATCACGCAGCGCCGATCCTAGCAGGTGTGCAGCGCGTGCACCGCACGCGGACGGCCGGCTATAATTCTTTCGAGCAAGCAAAATTTTTTGTGAATTTCTCAAAATAAAATTTATAATAAGTTGAATAAATATGCTGAATTTTAAATGGTTATCGAAAAATCAAAATAGGTCTAAATTTTCCAATAGCATAACATAGTTCGAAAAAAATAAGAATTGATTTCAAATTCTAAGGAACATTCCTTCTCGTCAGGGGTGTAGCCTGTCTTATCAGAAGGCCAGTATCAATGTTACAGGTCCCCCCCCCTAGCTACAGGGGCCCGGATGTGTGTAAGCAAAAAGTCGTAAAAGGTTATTAATAGTCATATTAAGAGTTCCTTTCTACGTTTATAAAATAGTATGTCACTGGATTCAAACGATATAAATTTTCCGTGTGAATTCTGAATCTCAGGACCCACTATAAAAAGTTTAAAAGCTGGTAAAGTAACTCAAAATAATGAGAAAACAAGGAGTGGTATGTGGGGTCTGAAAGCAGGAAAAACTTCTCATTCAAAGTGGTTCCACAAAAAGATCGTTTGAAGTGAAATACAGATAACACTTGGGATGGGAAAAATCCATTCAGAATATTTGCTTGTAAATGAAAATACCTCCCGTCTGTTGGCTGTAATAAACATCGCATTAAGAGGCCCTTAGACTGAAATCGAAACTCTAAAACGATGAAAGCGCCCTCTTCTGGAGGGGGGATTGGGCGTGTCCAAAGGAAGGGCGAAGTACTCATGTCGTACTGGTCGTAATGATCGAAGGTAAATAGTTCCTTCTTAAAAGATGAATTATATGCCTTTTGTTTTAAATTTCCATTATTTTCTCGATTTTGAAATAAACATTTTTTTTATGCTACTATTTTACCAAAATTTAGCTTACTTTATTCAACTTTCTGATGATTATGTTCTGACAGCTGTCATGATGAAAGAAAATAACATAACTTTTAGAATCTTCCCCCTTTTCACGTTTAGGGATGGCTTCTGTTCGTTCCCAATCGTTTGAAACACTAAAACCCCCTCTCCCCCTTCTACTTTTGTTCAAAACTAAAGATAAGGAGAGCTTCTGCATTCTTCTCGATTGGTGGGGTTCCAGTTTGACTTTTACAGTCTGTGACAACGTTTATATGAAACCAACTGACCCCTCTTTTATTGCTCTCTTACCCCATCGTTCAAGTTTGTGAAGGACTAAAGACTCAAAATTCCAAGTTCAAAAAAGGTCATGAATACAAAACTGTACTCTCAGGTGTCATTCTCGCTGTCCGATCTTGACTTAGAACAGGGATGGCCAAACCAAATGACCTTGCAGGAAAACATTAAATCCTGCGGGCTGCACAACATATAAAGATTATATATCTTTATATTAGATTTAAACCCATTACAAACATTTATTAGAGTGAAATTTAAAAAAAAATGGAATGAATTATTATTGATTTTATTATTTTTCATCTATACAAGCATAGATAATTTAATAATAATAATGCAATGAATCAATGATCTTTTTTTCACACAAACTGTCGAAGTCTAGGTCTATTGAGATTAAATGCAATCACATTAACGTATCCTGAGTTTAATTTGTTTTGTATCCACTACATTAAAAAAATATATTTCATTTAAAAACATAATTTTCTGAATGACATTAAAATGTTTATAGCTGTGTGAGATGTACTGTGTATTTTGCGTGAGAGAGTTTGTAATATAAAATTTAGGAACTGTTCTTGTTTAAATTTAGATTTCAACATCGAATGTGTTGATATGCCGATAAGTTCTTTCCTCTCCATTTTACGTGGGTTTTTTTTTACCACAAATGGAAAAGAGTGCATTTTGCATTAGAAAACTATTTAGTTTTGCTAGACATTGTGCTGACGAGTATAAAATTATCTCGTGGAACCCAAGGTAGTAAAAACAATAGAATATTCACAATCTAATAGAAAGTATATATATACAAAGATAAAATGTGTGTTTTAATATTCTTCTGTTATATTATAATAAAAATTAAAAGGTTTGCAAAAAAAAAAGCTATTATATATAAATAAAATTTTCAGTTTTAATGAATAAGATGGGCTTTAAATACTTGAAATTATACAAATTTCATAAAGAATATGAATCTGTTGTGCATATACATATTTATAAGCTTCTTTTCAATTTTTTTATTGTGACTCGGGGAACCCCAGGGTTCCGTGGAACACAATTCGAATTGAGGAACCCTACGAACTATAAGACATTTGGGAGGAACCCCATTCCATTATTAGAAAAAATATATCCTGAAACAATATTTAATTTAATCAACTTGTTATAGGTACTTTATAGATTGTAAAAAGTATTGTATTTGTTATAAAAAATTCATACTATTTTAATATAATTCACGCATCAATAATAAACTATGCTCCAGATGTCACCTATCCATGTATTATACTTAGTAATTGGGATATGTTTGCATTTTTTTTCACTCAATTGCAAATTATTTGCAATTGAGTCTATGCAAATTATTTGCAGTCGCATTTCATATTTTGTGTCTAATTTGTTTTCACACCTTCGTTTTGTTTCCCCATACGTTGAGAGAAACACATTGTTCTGATTGGTATTAAAATTTTAGAGCTGTGTGAAAAATCTTGTGCATTCTGCATGTGTTTATATCCTGAAACTAAGGAGCCATTTTTACTTAATTTTAGATTTTAACGTCAAATCTGTCGAAGTGCCCCAATAAGTTGTTTCTTCTTCTTCATTGGCAACATTTCTCATTTATCTTTTATTATTAAAAGTTCAAACCCCAATTTTGATAAAATAATGATAATAAACTGGGTCCCCCAACCTCTCCAGATGATTTGTGGCTAAATGTCTATTTAGAGTCCTACTATGCTGCAAAGGCACTATGCAATTACAACTATCCAGGTCTTGACCGGTAATTGAACCCAGGCCCTACGGTACGGGAGTCGGCGTCACTAACCGCTATAAGCATAGGGGCAAAATTTTTCAAAAAGCATCAAAGCCTAGATTTTTTTATTAAAAATTATAATACATTTACATATAATTCAGTAAAATTGAAAAATTGTTTAATAAAATAAATGTTTATATTTGTTGCGTTAGGTGATTATGAAAATGATAAGCAAAATTTCAGGTCAAATATTAAAAAATAACATTGTATTAATACATAAAGCCCATTACTATATTAATTGAAATTGAACTAATATGCAATTATAATCTATGTTTCTGAAAACTTGTTTATACTTGTGAAATTAGAAAAATAAAAGAAATCTTATAAAACGTTTTCTCCCTAATTTTCTGACAATATTTTTAGTTAAATTATTCTTGTAAAACTTTTTTGGGGCTATTTTCTTTATTATATTTGTTATATTGTATGCTATATATTACAGAAAAATTTTAAGAGAACCAGTAGCGCAATAAGATAGGGGGGCCCCCAAAGCCGTCGATTTTTTGATTGATTATAATTCTAAGTATATAATACGTAAAATTTAATTAAGTATTTGTTATTAATGATTAATTTTATTAATTAATGCTAATTATTTATTCAATAATTAGTTTTTAACTGTGTTTTGTTCCCGAAAATCGATAAAATCAACAGGAGCAAAATACAAGAATGGTGAACTTTCGAGCCCAGACCTCCACCCCCTTGAAAAACTTCTGTGTGCGCTACTGAAGGGGACTAAAAAGAAAAACACTTTTTCGAAAGGGATAGCTACTGATAAAAGTTTGGAAACCCCTGATCTAGAGTTTCTCAATAATACAAACAAACAAATTGCAAGATAAAGATACAAACAAAAAGACCCATGATGTAGAGGGTTTGATAGATGTTAAATTTGTAGAGGGTCAGTCTGAGACATAGCCATCCTGTGATGACCATGTCTTACCGGTTCCGCGTAAGCTAGAGGTGTGGGATTATCAAAATGATGAGACATAATTCTTAATACAACTTTTATTAAGAGTAACTTATAATACTTAAATTCTAATTTGACAATTATTAATTAGAGTGAGAGTCAAGCCCAAAGTAAATCAAAAGTATTTAAGTCAGATCACGCAATTAGATTCTCTATCTCATTATCCTAAATAATCCTGTTATCTAATTACTAATATCTAATATTACCTTTTCCAGTTTTGGTCCCTTGACCTAGAGAATATAATCTTTTAACTTTATATAAGAAGATTCTTGATCCGCAAGGCAGCTAATTCTTGACTGCTTATTCTTTGGGCCCAAAGATTTCACATAAGCTTTGTCACG